>CM075942.1:31327658-31346334 GCA_038030265.1 Corythucha ciliata | reverse complement strand
GCCATAGTTGTTGAGGATATTCGATCACAAATCTACAACCTGACTGAATACCCCCCATGTGATAAATTTCTAGAGGGAGCTAAAGACCTAATTCCTGAGACTACCCGAATATTCGTAGAAGGTGTTGTGCTTAACAAGAAAAAAGGGGATCTTGAACCATGGAAGAAGAAATCTGTAGCAATCGCACATAGCTTGATTAGTGCAGTGCGTCCAAGGTCTTTCGTTTCTCCTCTTCAAGTTGGATTAGGTGCTTTCTTGTACAAAAAATATGGTTCGCGAAAACTTATCGATGTGCTGTCATCCCTCGGATTTTGTGCAGCATACAATGAGACTACCCGATTTGAAGTGTCAACAATAATGCGCCCTCCTCTGGCTGTAAGCCAACAAGCATTTATTCAAATGGTATATGACAACGCAGATTTCAACATCCAGACACTCGATGGACGTAACACTTTTCACAGTATGGGGAGTATCCGATGTGTCACCCCAAGCAGTTCTGTAGTTCCTGATCAAAAGATTACCCGTCTGAAGACTATACCATCAGCGGCAGATTTAGGGAGCTTGGGAGCAGTGCCATTACAACACTTCGAGAAGATAGATCCTCTTGGCTTAGCCAAAATTAAGGTATGTGATTTGAGTGCAGAATTTCCACACAATGAAATAATTGTCCCATCAGTCTGTACGTTGGTATGGTTCTACTGTAAATCTAAAGGTTTTCCTGGAATTCGTGGGTGGAATGGGTTCATGGAACAGGTGACCGATGGCATACCTTATGAAAAAACATCCATTGACTGCCAACCATTCATTAATGCACCCCCCAGTGACTACGACACAGTACACACATCATTGACAACTGCTGTCCAAAGGACGAGGTCCTGTTGTCCTGAGCAAAAAACTACGTTCGTCACATTTGACCAGCCTCTTTATCTAAAGGCTAAAGAAATCTTAGCAAGTCGAGAGGGAGATCCAGAGTTAGAGGGTGTAGTCATAAGGCTTGGAGGGTTCCATTTGCTCATGTCTTTTATGGGAGCTGTGGGTTACATAATGGAGGGGAGTGGTTTGACAGAACTTTTTAATACTGTATATGCACCCAACAGCACAGAAAAAATTATGACTGGCCATGCTTACGCCAGGGCTGTCAGAGGACACACGTTGGCTGCAACAGCTCTTGCTAAGGTGATAATGGATTCCATAAATTTCTCCTCCTCATTTCAGTTCGACATCGATCAAGTTGTCTACGCAGAAAATTGGAATGCACTGCTGAATTCTCATGAAACAGGATGGTGGAAAGAAATTGAACAGTCGTTTAAAGACCAGCTCCTGAATCTATCCAATTTGGGGCCCACTGCTAAGTTGTGGGTTCAATATTTTGAAATGATAACATTGATGATGAAATTCATTGAATCAGAAAGAATGGGAAACTGGAAACTTCATCTGGAAGTCATACATGACATGCTCCCGTATTTCCATGCCAGTGGTCACTACCTATATGCAAAGTGTGCCCACATGTACATCCAGGACATGATAAACTTGGAACAGTGGATGCCACTCCAGGAATACCAAGCATTCACTAAGCAAGGAAGTTTCACTATTCGCCGAAGTGATAAATGCTGGTGCGGCACATGGAGTGATATGTGCATTGAACAGCAGCTCATGAAGAACATGAAGGTTGAAGGTGGACTGACTAGAGCTCGTGGATTCAGTGAGGGCATTTTATCACGGTGGACCTTGGGAATGACTTCACTTCAGCACGTGGCTAATGACATTGAGGACTTCTGTGGAGTGCGTTTCGGAACATCTGATCAGCATGCAGACAGTCGTGATGCTAGAGTGAACCTTGACATCACTTGCACACAAAAAATGGTTGAGTGGTTTCAGCAACACCCAGCATTTCAAGACACCAAGGAAATCATGTCAATCAGCACTGGGGTAGTGGGAAATGAAAAAATAAACTGTCACCTCTCCAGAGAAGTGGGTACTGCTGGTATCATGCGAATAGTGGGCACTAATTTTGCAGCAGTGACATTCAGAAGGAAAGACCGAGTTCTCCCACTTGCAACTGTCAACTCAGCTCTCTTCATTGAGGATCGACCGGTCATCGTTAAGCCAACCACTTTGTTTCAAAGGATGGTAATCACCAAACAATCAGACGAAGAACTGCAGGAGTTCTTAACATACGAATTGGCTCCATACCCTCCTGCACTATTTGACGATGGTTTCCTACGAAAAGGCACAAAATCTTCATTGTACAAAACTTTCAAGCCACTTCAAGATGCCACTCCGTTGGACAGCAGTGCAGCATTTGTGATTGATGGTGGATTGTTGCTGCACCGAGTTGTTTGGTCAAGAGGGTTTACCTTTAACGATATATGCAAAGCATATATAAATTACACCCAGAAAAAGTATGGCCCAAGTTCGTATATTGTATTTGATGGGTACTCCTCAGAAAATGGAGGGACAAAAGCAATGGAGAGGTTGAGGAGATCAGGAAAAAAAAATCTCCTTTGAAATACAGTTCAGCCAAGCGATGACCCCAACATTATCTCAGGAAAATTTTCTATCAAACTCCAAAAACAAAAGTAGATTGATTACCATGCTGATGGCTATGTGTGAAGAAGCAGGGATTACTTGCTACCAAGCAACTGAAGATGCTGATGGACTAATCGTTCAAACAGCTGAATCCTTGGCTCCATTTCATAAAAATGTAGCAGTTGTGGCAGAAGACGTTGATATTCTTGTAATTATGATGGGTCTTCGGATTTCAGATGATATCTACCTGCTCAAGCCAGGGCGTGGAAAAGATCCTCCACTCCTGTATCACCCTAAATCAGCTGTGAATGAAGGCCTCTACAATCACATGATGTTTCTTCATGCTATGAGCGGATGTGATTCAACGTCAGCCATTTTCAACCAAGGAAAAACTAAATTCCTAAAAACGCTCACTAAACATCCTGAGTTAGAGAAGGATGTCGAGAGATTTTTAGATCCTTCAGCCCAGCCAGCTGATATTGCTGCTGCTGGAGAATCATTTTTAGTGGCCCTTTATGGGGGAGACCACAAAAAAACAAATTTGGATGAGCTACGCTACAAAATGTACGTAACATCTGCATTTAAAATTTCGAGCAACATAGCTTCCATCCCCCCAACTGCTGCTGCTGCACGCCAGCACAGCTTGCGGGTGTACTTCCAAGTACAGCAGTGGCTTGGAAACCTTCTGCCTCCAGTGCTGTGGGGATGGAAGGCTACCAAAAATGGATTGCTCCCTTTGCCAACAGACAAACCCCCCGCTCCCGACAAACTAATGCAGTCAATTTCATGCAAATGTCGCACAGATTGTGGTGGGCGATGCGGCTGCAGGAGATCAGGCCTTTTCTGCTCGCAACTGTGTGTAAACTGTGCAGATTTGTGTACAAATGTACATGTCACTTCTGCATTCGAAGAAGAAGAAGAAGATGATGAATTTGGAGATTCTTTTGTTGGCCAAGCCATACACAGTTTGCAAGGTATCTACCATTAAAATTCACCTGCTTTCAAATTGAATTTCATGTAATTACGAATTGATATGGTTGATGTGCCATGTTTTTCAACAGACAAATAACTGGATGTCAACTTTATTTTCAGGTGAAGAACTACTACCACCACAGCATGAAACGACGAGCCGACCAATCGACGAGCCTGGGCCATCGTCTGCCCCAGATATCAATATTGAGCCAGGCCCTACCTCATCAAAGCGGCAAAGAATTGCATAAATTGTTTTATTATATTTTTCTGTATCTTTTTGGTTATATGTAAATAGTATAAAATAGTAAATGGTATTTTAACAACAGTAAGAGTTATATTCGTTGAAACCCTTCGTAATGGTCACATTGGCGCTTAGATAGAAAATGAAAAATTGTCGCTATATTGTATAGGTTGATCCAAATTTAAAATTTAGGTGCTCGCTGAACGCAGAATTTTATGCTCTACAATTTTGTTTCTCTGAGTTTTTCATATAGAATGAGTATTTACGAATCAAACACGTCAAAAAGTCACCTTACTGCTGTTTTTACAAAAGTTGGAAAAAAAGGGCATTGTTTGATTGACGATTGTGGTCATAGAAATTGATCAAAATAAGACGTTAGGGAGGTCATTCGACGCAGAATTTTATGCTCTTTAACTTTGATAAGAGTGACATTTTACGACAGATACCTCGTTTCCATGATATTTACGAAAAACCAAAACGACCTCCATAATTTTGAGGTTTTTTGCGTTTTTCGACCTGACGCGGACCAGGTAGGTGTCAGCACTTTTCAAATTCGGATTCAGCGACCCAAAAAACATAGAAACCAGTTGAGAAACCTACTCCCTCACTTTTGTTACGAGTAAACTCCAATTTGACTGGACTAAAGGCCCCTTTTACACGAGTAAGTTTTTTTTTATCAAAGTAGCCATTTTGAAAAAAAATCACAGATGTTCCCTGCCTCAAATTGAATGTTTGTGATCAGATTGAACATATTTTTGAACAAAAAAAATACTGCGGGGCCTAAGGCCCGTTTTACACGAGTAAGTTTTGTATTCAAAAATATATTCAATCTGATCACAAACGGACGGTTTGAGGCACGTAACATCTGTCAATTTTTTTTCAAAATGGCTACTTTGATCAAAAAACTTACTCGTGTAAAGGTGCGTTTTCACTGAAGTGTCGCGCTACATTTATTGCTTGAAATTTATGTCAGACACAAATTTCCTTGGCGTAAACACAAACTTCCAGAAATTTCATCAGAATTTTTGCAGTCAAAAAACATATGAGTGACACTTTACATTCACGTAGCTACATAAGTGTCGCGACACAAGTGTCGGACACTTCAGTGTAAACGCACCTTAAAGGCCCGTTCACAAGCTCTATGTTTACGTTCTGTGGAGTCTATGCAACCAAACAAATTTATTCCCTTCAAAAATGAAGCATTTAGACAGGTTACATGGACTCCACAGACGAATTGCACAGAGCTTGTGAACGGGGCCTTTAAAGGGGCCTAACATTAAGGATATTCACGTACTGATTGTAGTTTTTTACTTGCGTTGCTGCTAAGGTCTGTTATTATCGAAATTGGAATCATTTCGTTTGGGTCATATTTTTTTGAACTCATTCATTCGAAACTTGATTTCCCTGGTAACAAACATCTGACTACGCAATTACGAAACTGCAAATACAATCAGTACGAAAGTTGACGTGAATACCCCTATCGGAAACGGACACGAGATAAGAGTTGGGTTATTATAACCTTTCCTGGTTCCCCCAAATTTATTACAGTGTACTTCTTTACCGGGTCCATCAAAGTGTCAACCTAATAATAATGAGCTTCGTGTGAGAGAGGTAGGTCTGAATTTTGTGACTAATTAACGTACTTCGTATCGTAATAAAGAAAGAAAAAAGAAGTGCATGCAGTGGCCAATATGAGTCTCCCGAGAAAGTACGTGTTTCTTCTCTGGAGCAATAGTAATATAATAGGTAATTATTGGTGACTTGGGAACCTTTGGGTTCTGTTTGCAGTGTACGGATGCTCTCTCTCATTGTACAACCCGCGACATCGCCTTATTTGTGAATAGATCGCTTGAAGACTCTGAATTGAAAATTGTTCGTTGACATTCTTTATTTCTTATTGTAGATTTCACCACCGAGAGTTAAGGTTTGAATTACGTTAACTCAGAATTAACGAAAAAAATGCAACACAATTTATGTAAACAATTGGGAAAGGACTCGGCAGGTTACAATCGAGTTGGCATTGCATTGTTATCTATTCCTGGTTGCCCCGTTCATGTAAGTTCTACATTGGAAGCTTGCTGCAAATCGTTTTTTTTTTTCAATAACTCAGCCTTGATGGCTTTGTAGGCATCAAAATTACGTAAGTGACTACGCTGGGGGATTATCTCCTTTCCAGCCCTCGAGTAGCACCCAACAAACGCGTAGTTCGTCGGCATTTCGTTCTTTTTGGATCGGTCGAATAAACGCCATTTGTGTATTATAGAATAAAAAGACCACGTTTTGATGATTCTCTAGTCAAAATTCATTTTCAAAGTAACACAGGAACAAGACTTCTTGGCCGAGCGATGTGGGGAATACACATTCTGTTCTGCCTCAGTGACTGAAACCCGGAAGAAACTATCACCTCTGTGGATCAATTGCTTACAATAGACCTAAATTTCAGCTCATAAAACAACGTTTGGAACGTTAAAATTAAGTAAATATAAATAAATCACTCAATACTGTAATAAATTTGGGGGAACCAGGAAAGGTTATAATAACCCAACTCTTACCTCGTGTCCGTTTCCGATAGGGGTATTCACGTCAACTTTCGTACTGATTGTATTTGCAGTTTCGTAATTGCGTAGTCAGATGTTTGTTACCAGGGAAATCAAGTTTCGAATGAATGAGTTCAAAAAAATATGACCCAAACGAAATGAATGACAAAATGATTCCAATTTCGATAATAATAGACCTTAGCAGCAACGCAAGTAAAAAACTATCTACGATTCGCTGGCCTTGGATTAGAAATTCTTCTTCCTGCCCTCTCTGGGAGGATTCGTGTGATGATGGCCTACACATTCAGAAAATCGACTAGGCCAAGACCAAGAAAGAAATGAAAACAATTGTTGTGAATAGACAACATATACCACCTGGACGTCTGAATAAATCCACGACAACATGGCCAATTACAATTTTAATGATTACGTATAGCCTGTATGATTACGTATTGTCTGAGTGGTCGTGATTATTCGTGGGGTTACCGAAATAGACCCCGCAGAACACGTTGCCGTTATTGATTGATTGCGCCTCCGTGAATTGTGGCGTACGCTGAGTGCCTGAGGACTGGCCAAATCTTCCAGTGACCGAGGAAGAGGAGGCAGTGCCCGGCTCCTAGCCCTTCGCTCGCATTCGCTGTAGCTGTAGTACGGTGTTTGTTGGGATTGATGAAACCAACTGAAAAACAAATGGGACAAGCGCAGTTATACGCCGTGAAACATTCAAATTGAATAGCTTCGACGTTCTCTCTGGACTAGTGAATTCCTTTTGCTCGGAATCACATTGGCTTAAGAATTTTGACCCAGATCACCCCCCCAGATGACCCAGATGTTTCTATTAAAAAGGTTTTTTTTTTACCGCCTATAATAAGTTGATGAATGTCTGTATCTCTTCAATTTAAAAACTCGCGAAAAATATTTTGATGTAAACAATTATCTGAATTGAATGTGCGTGTGACGACGTTGGCGTGACGGCATCAAAATATTGTACTGAGTAACAACGTCGTTGTTTTGTCATGAGGATATACCACAGATTTACGACGTCGTCAATCATCACCTTAACTCTAGGTCAAAATAGTGACGTTGCGACGAGGCCTAATTGACGTATAACTAGATTAATACGTATTTCCGACATTTAGACCGACGTCGTTCAATCATAGTGAAGAGAGCGACTTCGCTGAGAGGTCGTCCCGACGTCGCTGTGCGATTTGAAGGCTAAGTCACTTTTTATAGCCTACTCCCGACGTCGTTTCGTGTAATGAAATAAGTCGCTGGTCACAAATGTGTACCTAAACTGTACTTACGTGCTAGTAGGGATGAACAAAGAAAATAATATCAAACTATGTGTTCCCATTGCCAGGCAATGAAAACATATCCATTGCCAGGGTAAGGATGTTTTGGAAGTTACAAAATACTTGGCCAAATAGTCTCTGATGTGTGCCGCAGGTGAGCTGTTATTAATGGTCATCAGCTGAGGTTGGGGCAGCAGTATACGACGTTGTTCTCTTCTTCGAGAACAACTCACTTCTCACTTCGAATGGCTGGTAGGGAAGTCCTTCTCGTCTCCTCACGAAGTTGTGAAGGAAGCAAGACGCTTTTATAACGAAGTTATTGATCTCTGAGTCTTTTATGCGGATTCAAAACCGCTAACTTTTCACATGCCATCGATCATTTCCTACCCCGACTCAGTCGATAATTGAATATCCTTTTTTCATTTTTCAGCGACCTTGACAGGTAAAAGGAATCTTGACAGTGGGAATGCTTGATCGGCATCGAAGTAGTGAGGAAAGGGACATCCATTTGTATCGTGCTTTAATGATGACGAAGGAGAGATATTAAGTCCATTATTTCTCGATCCAACGTCTCATCGATGACGCACGAAATATACCCCTATCACTATTTCTTCCAGCAAAAGCCCGTTTCGATCATGGGTAAAATACCATCGGTATCGCAGCACGCCATTAGTACTACCGAATGGTACGATTTATAGTTGAAATTGCTGAAACCAGCGTTCAAAACTTTTTCTATGCGCACGTGTTTCCGTCGGATGCTCCTATGCATTTCTCTAGATTCCAGAGTGAATCAAATCGCTTTGCTGTAGCTATCTACTGGTCTCTTGTGGGAACCGGCGTGCACGTCGAACGCAGTAAGACCACCCCATTTGGGTGGTCTCAGTCACGTTCAGACCAACTGTAGATTCTCCTCTTGCGAAGTAAACAGCAATCGATGTAAATGTAGCACGAGTCCCCAAATATCTGCAATAAACGCAACAAGATATGTATTGAAAATATAAGTGGGTATGTAATTAATAGGTATATACAGGGTGACTGGTACTTGGTCAAACAAAATGAGAGGGGTCATTGTACACCCAAAATGCAACAAAAAATGTTCAAAATGTCCCTGAAAAGAGCACACTTTTTTCTGCGTGATTAAGGACACTAAACGTTTTGCTTAGTGATAGCCAAAGATGTTAGTAGTATACCAGGAAAATATCAGATATTTTCAAAAATATCCGTTTTTGACAACCGTTCAGAGCAACACTACAATAGCAACGTTGCTCCCAGTGCCTGGCAAATTCCTCTAAAACTGGATGAAGACGCTTAGTTTACTCCTGTCCTTCGCATTTTTTTGAGAAAAATCCATTGTTATACCAAAAAATGAGGCAATTAAGCCCATTTTGAGTGCCTACTGTTGAGAAGCAACATCTTTGCTGTAATTGAGCATAATGTAACAAAATAAAAATGTATTATACAGGGTGTTTCAGGAGGAATGTGCAATACTTTGCCATGTTGTAGTACGCACCTGGACGCACCAAAAATACCATATGAGCATATGGTCGAAAGTAGTTACCTTACGAGATATCGGCATTTTCCTGTTTTTCACGCTCTTCGTGACTTTTTTACACAAAGAGCGGGTTCACAGCTCGCAATCCAAGTTTAGACAAAAACTAATGACTGATTCGGAAAGAGCAGAAAATTTCCTTCTCGAATCTGTCGTTACAACGGGTTTTCGGAGTTAATTTGAACATGTAATCTGCATGCAAACACAGGAAAAATGAAATGCCAAAAATAGCAGGTGAATTTCAAGGTGGCGTACGTCAGCTGTTTTATGGTCTCACGAGTGGCAAAATTGATGAAAACTTCTCCATTCGATGGCCTTTCGAATGGTGTATTACAAACCGTATTTACGTGAACCATGAGGGCAGCAGGCACGCTAGAAACAGAAAAAACGTAAGAAAATGGTCGTATTGGAGCGATAGTCACTTGGGATTATGTCCTTAGCGGACCCCTGTAATTTGTAGAATAAGACGGCTATGGGATAAGGTGGTATGCTAACTTCATCTAGGGGCGGTGAGACATGAATTCAAATGTGAAGGATAGTTTCTCAGCCCCCACTCCTACGGATGGATCCATAATTATTGTTACTTCAACCACTTGTCACCACCGGCCGTCAAGCCCGGAGGTGGTGGTAGATTCCTTGTCCTTGACTCGGCGTTGACACTAATTTTTACACTTCTTTTGAGAAACACGCCAAGTCTCCCGTTCTTTAATGAAAAGAGCCCAGAGACCCGTCACATAAGAAGCATGGTCGACTTTTTAAGCATTTCATACCTCCTGTGGACATGAAAAATAATTCTAGCCATCATGAGAGGGGGTTATGATGGCGATGGAAGGGAGCGGGAAAACCACATGGGTCCCAGATTACTACTATCTGCGTGGCTATAGATTCATTAGAAGGGAGGGGGGTGTGAGCACTCTGTCCTTCTATAGCTATGTATCAAAAATTATTGATTCATTAGAAGGGAGGGGGGTGTGAGCACTCTGTCCTTCTTAGTAGAGCACGCCGAGAGGCCATACCGCCGTTGAAATGAAGTTACTCCCATAGACTGAATCGTATTTTGAAAATTAGAGGGTCTGCTAAGGACATAATCCCAAGTGATTATCGCTCCAATACGACCATTTTCCTAAGTTTTTTCTGTTTCCAGCGTGCCTGCTGCCCTCATGGTTTACGTAAATGCGGTTTGTAATACACCATTCGAAAGGCCATCGAATGGAGAAGTTTTCATCAATTTTGCCACTCATGAGACCATAAAACAGCTGACGTACGCCACCTTGAAATTCACCTGCTATTTTTGGCATTTCATTTTTCCTGTGTTTGCATGCAGATTAAATGTTCAAATTAACTCCGAAAACCCATTGTAATGACAGATTCGAGAAGGAAATTTTCTGCTCTTTCCGAATCAGTCATTAGTTTTTGTCTAAACTTGGATTGCGAGCTGTGAACCCGCTCTTTGTGTAAAAAAGTCACGAAGAGCGTGAAAAACAGGAAAATGCCGATATCTCGTAAGGTAACCACTTTCGACCATATGCTTATATGGTATTTTTGGTGCGTCCAGGTGCGTATTACAACATGGCAAAGTATTGCACATTCCTCCTGAAACACCCTGTATGTTCTGTCTTCAACAACTCTGGGTTTATGTTTCAACAGATTATGAGACTTACCTCGGAAGTCTAGGCACGTTCCTGCAGAAGCTCTTCCCTCACTCAACTCTTTCTAGGAGTCCACATGTCGCCAAGCCAAAAGTTGAATCTTACCAGGATTACTCGCCGGATTGGGCCAACATCCTGAACAGCTACAAGGTAAGTGTAACGACACGAGCTGCTACTGCGATGGCCAACCTCAATGTCGGAAGAGAAGGCTTGACTCCGGGGAGGAGCTTGAGGAGATACGGCAGGGTTTACGGGTAGGAGGGGCGTAAGGCGACCGGGAGGCCCCCCAGGCGATGATGAACAACCGGGCGGTGGAGGAGGCCCAGGAGGCGGTGCCAGGCCAGGCGGCAGTGGGGGTGGCAGTGGGCTAGAATCACGGCCAGGAGGGAGCGTAGGTGGGCAAGGTGGTGGAGGCGGAACAGGTGGAGGAGGAGGAAAAGGAGGAGGGACTTTCTTGTCATGTAGGGTTGTGAAGCGGAGCAACGATCCACAGCAGCCTAAAGAACCTATGCACAAGCGGAGGCAGAGGGACAAAAGAGACTGTTCGGACGGCAGCCCAGCAGCAAAGGGGATCAGGATTGAAACGTCCGATACGGCAATCGGACGTTGAGACATAGGTACGTTGCAAAAGAGTATTCGCAAAAGTATGGAGAAGACTACGATGGAATTTTCGCCCCGGTAACAAGACAAGCAACTATTGACTATTGCCTCGATAAAAAAGATGTCTGTACGTCACTTCGACATAAAACAGCTTTTTTGAATGGAAAAGTCCTTGACGACGTATACATGAAGCAGCCAGAGGGGTTTGTTGCTAAGAGAAATGAGCATCTTGACTGTAAACTCCAAAAAAGTATTTGCGGATTGAAGCAAGCCGCCAGAGTCTGGAATGAAACTTTCAATGCAGCGCTTATTGACGTTGGATTCAAGAGAAGTGCAGTAGATCAGTGTTTATATACAAAAACAGATAATATGGTCTAATCACATACGTGTTAATTTACGTAGACGATGTCTTATGTGCCGGCACTAAGGAGAATGTGCTTAGAACCTTTTAACTTCTTTCAGAAAAATCCGACATTAGAGATTTAGGGGAAATCAGTAATTATCTAGGAACCGAAATAGATAAAATGAAAGATGGAAGTTACGTGACTTCTCGGACTAGAAAAATCGAACAGATTGTCAGAGAATACGGCCTAGATATTTTCGTCAGAATCTACTCAAATTCGGAATTTAGGGGTTTTAGTACCTTATAAAATTAAATATGACGTCAGTTGGGGGATAAAAATGTATTCAACCCCCTTCCCCCCCTCTCAAATCGCATGCACAGTAACCGTAGCCTTAAGGGATGATGCCTTAAATTCTCTTCAGTCAAGGCATAGCTGTGTGTTTAACATACGTATCAAAAACCGAACCATGGCATTTACTCATTATAAAAATCGAGAAAGTGAAATATTACGTTTTCAATTAGTAAAAAATAATTAATTCATTACAACATATTTACAATTACTTAAGCTACTTTAATTACAATTAATTAAAAACTGGATATTCTCAGTGCCCATTCCCACGCCCCCTCCTTCCACCGCGGAGCCAACAGTCGCGGCCAGGTCTCCGTGTTTCCTCAGCTGGCTGTTGGGGGGGGGGGGGTGCAAATACACATATTCCTCACGCCAGTCAAATTTGTATCCAACTGTGTCGGGAGGGGAAAAAATACAACACGTTCATCTTTACGTCAATAAAAATTAACCAATTCCATCAAGACAACTTACGGGCTACAACCCCAACCAGCGTTTCCGTGCCCTCTGAGGGGTCCACTCGACGCTCCCCTTCTTCGTCTCCTACGTTGGCGTCTTTGATTTCCAGCCCTAAACAACAAATAATAACATTTATTAATTCACCTGTCCTTCCCGGACATTCAAAGTCTTGATGACCACTTACGCGACTGGTGGCTCCATATTGGCCACAACTGCCTGCACTGGGCGCTCTTCTTCGGGTTGTTGCTGTTCCTGCTGTTGTGGTTGATCTTGCTGCTGCTGCTTTGGAATACCCTGTCTTCTCCTTCCTCTCTTATTTTGCGGGCATTGTTTATTCCTGATTGAAGTAACATTGTATCATTAAACGCTATTATATGTATTATTGAACACAATAATCAACAGGCTCAGTGGATTCATCTCGTCATTTTTGCAGAGAACGTAGACAGATTGTGAAGTATTTTGTGACATAAATTAACAGTCATCCAGGAAACGCGAAAATAACCCTTCCAATGGGGGGGTGTGTACATATTTTTAATTTCCTGAATCAATTTTGAAGTTACGGCAGTCGCTTTTTCAATCCCCAGAAGGAACACAATACGGCCGGAATGTAATATGAAGGAAAAAAATGCTTTCCAAATTGCGTTCTTCCTTCAAGAAATGGGAATTACATCATAACGGCCCGTATTCATAGTTTTTACGATTGCAATTTTGAGGATAACACGCTTCTTATGAATCGTAGCACTTCATTCTTTGAAGACAAGACAATGACTCATTTTAAATTAATTTGGATAATTTATCTTCTACTCCGACGACTATGAATACCAGCCTCAGGCATGCATTACCCACCTTTGATAAAACTATGTGGTAGGTAAAACTAAAAATTTAATAATTACCTGTTATCCATCTCACGATTCCGCAAATATTTAAAAAAATAAAAACGGCAAAAAAACATTAAACAACCGTTCTGTGATTGGAAAAAAGCGTCGTTTATTCCCCACTCTCAGTAGCTGTAGCTCTCAACCATTGCGCCGCCGCCGTACACAGTGTTACCAACATCATCGCCTTTGAACTCGGCGCCTTGAAATCAAAATGAACTTTGAGGAGAAAAATTACGCGTTTTTTTGTTTTTTTTAAATACGTATATTTCAATAAAAATCATTTCTTGTGCTTTACTTTTGCATTAGAGTTGATTCAAGTCGTGATCAGGAACAAAATTGAAGTTCTTTCAAGCAACGAAATGTACACGAAAAAAGTGAGACAAAATATAGCTAATCCTAGACTACAGTACCACCTTGCTTCCCTTCAACATCTTGATATGTGCGTGAGTCATCCCCTCCAAATAGAGCTAGCCAGAAAAATAACGCCATTTTCCAATCGCTTCATTTTTGGTTATTCATTCGTACAGCGCACTTCTTTGTACTTACAGTGAATACAGCTATTGTTTTTAACGAAGTCGCAGCAATATACACAGGTAGAGATGGAGCCCCCCTGTAATGGAGGGGCTGCGTCTTTACATGAACTCAGGGCAACGTTTAGACATCAACAGTTTGCACCCTCATCTAGATGCTGTCTGTTACCCCGTTTTCTTTCCTTTGGGTGAAGCGGGTTGGAGACGAGAGTTGCCACTGGCCAATCCGGCTACAGGAAGGGGAACAGTCTCTATGCTCCAATTTTATTCATATCGCCTACAAGTTAGAGGCGATTTCAATCCTCTGCTACAAGGGAAACGACTAACGCAGCAGTTTTTAGTTGACTTATACGTTCGCGTCGAGGGGCAACGCATGGATTACATCCGGTCTCATCAGCAGGCTATTCGAGCTGAAACTTATCAAGGCGTTCATGATTACGTGGCTAATAGAGCCGAGCGTGAGGCTCAAAGACAGGGCCGGCCCATCGACGTTGGACGAATGATCATACTGCCCAGTACATTCGTCGGTGGTCCCCGTTACATGGTTCAGACTTATCAGGATTGCATGGCAATAGTCGCGAATAAGGGGCGTCCCGATCTTTTTCTAACTCTGACGTGTAACCCACAGTGGACAGAGATCCTCCTACCAGGGTAAACGGCTTCTGATAGACCTGACATCTGTGCAAGAGTTTTCCACATAAAACTGCACGTGGTCTTGGAAGGGATTCTAAAAAAAAAAATTGGTTCGGGAGAGTGATCGCTTATATGTACACTATCGCATTCCAAAAGCGTGGTCTACCTCACGCCCACATTCTCCTCATTTTTTACACAAAGATGACAAAATTAAAACTCTGGAAGACATTGACGAAATTGTCTCTTGCGAAATTCTTGATCCTGACGAAGACTCCGAGCGTCACAGATTAGTTTGCAGGAACATGCTCCACGGTCCCTGTGGAACCGACAACCCAAGAGCCCCCTGCACCAAAAATGGTGTATGTTCGAAACGGTTCCCAGAGAGTTCGCGGAAACAACGCAATTCTCCGTCAATGACTATCGAAGGAACAAAAGACGTACGGACGATCAACGACTGTTCTAGGAAAACAGTTGGATAATCGTTGGGTCGTTCCGTACAGTAGGTACCTCATAAAACATTTCAATGCGCATGCGTGTCTCGAAATATGTGCTTCGATCAAAAGCGTCAAATACATATGCAAATATATTTGCAAAGGTGACGACTGTGTAAGCATTGCCGTCACGACCGATCCCGATTTCCCAGACACCGACGCCCCCCCCTTAACCTGACAACCAGGGAGGAGGTGAGAGAGTACGTGCTCAATTAGATTATGATGAAATTTCTAATTACGTCACAGCCTCAGAGGCAGCGTGGCGTCTGTATCAATTTGAACTGAGCGACAAAAGCCACACGGTCTACCGGCTTGCCGTTCATTTGCCCTTTCAACAGACAGTTTATTTCCGTGAGTCAGATCCGGAAAGGTCCATTCAATCGTCAGGGCAAACGCAACTAACGGCTTGGTTCGACCTCAATCAAAGGGAGCCAATTGCCAATCAGTACCTGTACACGGAAATTCCCTTTCACTTCACGTGGAATAATTAACGTAAGGAGTGAACCATGGATGAAGGAAAAGAGAGGAGGGAGCATAAGTTGAAAAGGGTGACGCCGATTTTCACCATATTGGTGGTCCCTCGGCCTTAATATTCAAGATATAGATAACAGAGGAGCAGCCGTGATAAAGTAGTCCTCAGCACAAATCCTGATGCGTTCCGGGACTACCAATGTGGCGTATGTTGGCTTCACCCCGTTAACTTGATTTTACATCTATCGCTCCCTCCTCTCTCTTCATACCTCCATGGAGTGAACCACACGAAAAAGACAATTCGATATCCTTCCCAGAATGTTCTCCGTGTCCATGATAGAGGTGGGTAGTGACAGCTTTTTTCGGTATCAGGTACTACTTGATGATGATACTTTAAAAATTATCAGATACTTTTACCGGGTACTTTAAGTATCAGGTACTTAGGGGGGGGGGAGTCAAAATTCATGAAAATAAAATCCAACTGCTGAATTCTAGATTATTTAGTTTTGAGTACAACGGTTTCACATCTTGGGTTGATATCAAATATCTTCATTAGGTAGGTAGGTATATTTATAAAATCATTTTCGAAAGAAAAAGAACGAATGTCAAACGTTCACATACAATTTTTTTAATAACTCTAAGGGTTGATTAAAAAGAGAAATGTTATGTCTTAACGCTGATATGCCCGTTATTTCTATCCCCGTCACTCAACAATGATTAATATGTACCCACTCCGTTATCTACTCAAATTGTCACTGGAACTGGAAGTCCGAGCCGAGGCACTAGTGACAGTGACTGAAAGGAAGAAAAACCAAGTACAAGCGAGTACAATTGTATCAGATACACGTCTTGCTTTTCTATTGGTTGGAAAGTACCCAGTTAACTAACTTCATGCTCTCTCATTGGCTAAAAAGTACCCGTTTGTTGGTGCCATCATTCGGTGGATAGAGAAACAACAATTAACTGCGAAATACCTCCGCTTTCCGCTTGGGTATAAAGTCAGTCGTGGGCTCGTGGGGAGAGGAGAACTCTTAGTTGATATTGATACTTGATACTAAAAGTACTCGGTTCAATCGGGCAGTATCAGTTGATACTACTATAGTCGGATCGGTGAAAGAATGTGCATGAAATTACCCTCTCTCTTTTCCCTAAACCCACATGACTTACCGCTACCACGCCATCACATGAGAGGAGCCTCTCCTATTTTATCGGTAAAACTCTCTGTTATTGGTTGCAGTTGTTTGATAAAAGTGGAGAAGTAGAGAACCACGTTAAGAGAGGGAAAAATCGGGCTTATGGCCTCCCACCATTCATGCACATTCTTTCGCTGATCCGAGTATAGGTGCATTGAAGTATCAGTGACAAAGTATCAAGTAGATACTTTTTTACCCACCTCTAGTCCATGAGAGACACAGAAAAGTACTGCCTTCGATTGTTTCTTTTACACGTTCGGGGGGCTAAGAGTTACGAAGACGTGAGAACATTCGAAGGAGTCACGTACGACACATTCAGGGAGGCTGCCTCAGCCAGGTGCGTCTTGGAAAACGACGAAGAAGCCGTCAGATGCATCCAAGAGGCTGTAGTTTAGAGGCTGTAGCTTAATTCGCCATGGTAATGATTTTCAATAATCCTCCGGATAAACTCCAAATCTGGAATAAATTTAAAGGCAGCTTGAGCGAAGATTTTGCCCGGCGAGCTTCACTCAGCGAATATCAGGGTCACGCGGTTGCCCTCAGTAAAATTAAAGATTTAATTCATCATTACCAGCACGACTGCTTCAGGGCTTACACAGGTTGACGTCAATTTAGCTCAGCAAGCTCAGCAAATCCTCGACGAAGAACAGGTTACTAGCAGGTTCAGCAGGCTCAGGTTAGGAGCATGAAATACGCTGGCTCAATCGTTGCAAGAGAAATTGAACGTTCAACAGCGAGCCGCCTTCGAACGAATTATGGCCGCTGTGACAGACGCCGCCATTCCTAAACGTTATTTCTTCCTCGACGGACCCGGCGGCGTTGGCAAAACATTTCTGTACAACGCAGTCATTCACGCTATCAAAGCTCGAGGTGAGACAGACATAGCTGTCGCGTCGACTGGAATAGCGTCGGCTCTATTGGAGGACGGTTCCACCGCCCACGGCGTCTTCGGTCTCCCGGTTCCACTGACGGAGCACAGTAGGTACGTCTTGGATTGGCCGAGGAACGGCCGAAGGGCTTAGAATCGTCGGCGCAAAACTTATCATCTGGGATGAGATCCCCATGTCTCCGTCGCTCGCAATTGAAACAGTTGACTCTGAATAGAATATTGTATCAATAGAGCCCCGTTCGTGAATCGGTCTCGATTATTATAAAAACCCAGTTTTCCCATAATTTTAAAGTCAATTGGTTTACATGGTGCCGAAACCAGTGTGGTGAGTGAGATCGTTCGTTAGGTACCTAGTCAGTTTTTCGCCGTCGCAGCCATTCCCGTCCAAACGCGCAGCGGTTCGTCCAGGACAAGCCCCTTCTACGAGTTGTGGTTTGCGGCGTTTGGAATAAACTTACAGGAATTCTACGATATGTCGGAAGACGAGGCCGTAAATCTTCGACCACCGCCACCGTTCAAATTTGCGGATAAGCAAAATGTCGCAGGTCAGTGGGAAGAATGGGTTCAATCGTTTGATTGGTACGCCGAAGCGATTAACCTCAGTAAAAAGAGCCCGCAAAAACAGGTCGCGACTTTTATGACGGTGTTGGGTCCAGAAGCGATAACGATTTATAAGACCTTCAAACTCACCGAGGATCAGAAGAAATCAATGAAACTCATCAAAACACTGTTTGACGCGTACTTCCTACCCAAGGTAAATAAAACCTACGAGCGATTATTATTCAATCGCTTATCACAAAAAACGGGTCAACCCTTTGACGAATTCCTTACGGAAGCGATAAATCAGGCAAATAAATGTCAATACGGGACCCTTAGAGACGAATTTCTATGTGATAAAATTGTCGTAGGTATACTTGACGATGAGGTCAGAAAATCGCTGCTGTCAACAGACAACCTTGACTACGACAAAGCCGTCTCAGCTTGCAGAGCCGCGGAATTAGCGTGTAAGCAAATGACTGGCATAAGGGAAGACCAGGTGGAAATTAATGCGATTAACAAAAAACATCACGAAAC
>CM075942.1:31227727-31327158 GCA_038030265.1 Corythucha ciliata | reverse complement strand
GTGGTATTGGTAAGATGGCCGACACATTTTAGAAACAACAAGTTTCCTCTGCCCTGCCTCAATCAGTAGTTATATTAGCTCTATGATAGTGGCATACTATGTCGGTACCAACGATACATAAGAGAACTGGATTGCTCATCAGTGCTGATAAAGTGGGGCAGTCAGAAAGTGGTCGAGATGGGTGGGGTTTCAAAATAAGGACCTCGTTGGCATAACTACACAAGAAGAGGGACGGGGTGAGAAAGAGAAAGATAGGTGTAGTGATGAGCGAAAAATAGCTTAGCAGCTATTTATTAGCAGCTATTTTAAATTAGCAGTTATAGCTGCTAAACGAATTTCTGTTACACCGCTATTTTGCTAAAACGCTATTTTTTCGCTGAAGTGAAAAAAGGACTAGGTGCTTGTGGAAGGAGGCTATTGAATTAACTCTCGAACCTCTCTCCCGTTCCCACAATAGCGCTCTGTGAAGGACGAGTGTAGAGAAAGAGAAACATCTCGAGAGTCGATTTGGCAGGAGGGCGTTATTTTGTGGTGGTGGTGGTCACTTAACTGTTAAAGCTTGACTTAGACTGCTATCCGGCGATCGCTATTCTTCTGACTGCTAAATAGCTATTTGGTTTATTTAGGTACAGCCTGTTTAACTGCTATCGAGAGAGATATGCTGATAATAAACCAAAACATTAAACTAGGAATATACATTGAGCCTATTGAGGGCAAGATCCCACCTCCATTTCATCCCCCTCCCAATATTTCACAATCTTTTTCCTCCTGTTAAATGATTTGATATTTGATAGATTTAGGCCAAAGACTTCGAGTTCAATGTGTCTTTTTATTAACGGCAAGGTGTTTTCAGGTTCGTTATATCGTGAATCAGTGAACGAAAAGTGTTTGTAATTTCAAAGGTAAAAACAAAAAAATGGTGAATAACAAAAAACGAACAAAAAAAAGGAAGGATGCTCGTAATCTTATTTTGCGTTTCTATTATAGTGAAGGAAAATGAGCATGTTTAATTTTTTGCCGCTGAGTCGATTTCGGCGTTCAGTCAACATTTGGCCCGCTTTTGAAAACACTCTCTCACAAGGAACAGAAGTCCCCATAGTACAAAAGTATTTTTGAAATACCTTCCTTATTGCGGGGAAATTATACGAATTTTCTTCCCACCAGGAAAAAGGGTCGGTTTTCCTATCCGGGACAGCGTCGTCGAGGAATCGGCCAACTTCAACTATAGCCTTCGACGTCGGCGTACCCTCCTTGTGAGAAACTGTCAACATGGTTCTCGAGAACGAGTGCCATGGGGAAAATTCGTCGTCCTCCTCATTCCTCGGTGGTGCTCCAGCTTCGGAATCACGTGGGCGTGAGGCTAGGGTTCCGTATTCCGCAGCAACGAGTGATGTCAATCTTTGTTTCGCAGTTTCCAGTACAGAGGTTGACGAAAAAGCATGATTTTTAAAACGGGGGTCCAGAATTGTGCTTAACAAAAGGGTTTTGCTATTTTCTATGTTCCCGAATCGACACTGGATGTCTCTGGAGATTTTTGCAAGTACCCTCGAGCTTGCAGGCCGCAACTCCTTCTCCTTTAGCCTCGAGCACACGTCGACGATTCCTCGGGTGAGAGGAATTAATATTGACGAGGTACAATATTTCTCGCCACTCACACTCTTAGTGAGAACTTCGAACGGGCGCAAAATCGTTATTAGCTCGCTAACAGTTGTCCACTCGTCGTGAGTTAAGTTGGACACGTGGGGTAACCCCAAAACAGCAACTGTGGCGCTGACTGGTTCCTTCAGAGTCTGCAATCGTTCGAGCATAAAATAAGTGCTGTTCCACCTTGTGGCCACATCTATTATTAATTTCAGTGGCCGCGAGCTTCCATCGTCTTGAGTCTGTATTTGGTAGTTGCGCAATTTTTCCGTCGCCGTCGAACTTCTTTTGAAGTGAGAAACGATGCCCCGAATTTTTACGAGAAGTGCCGTAACCTCTTCATCAGCCAGCCCATCTTTAAGTATTAAATTTACTGTATGTGCATAACACCCCCAATGATTCAATTTTAAAATATTCACAATCGCCGCCTTCATATTCGCCGCATTGTCTGTCACGACGAGAAGAACTTTATCTTCGAGACCCCATTCCTCGATTACCGAATTCACCGCGGACGCAATACACTGACTCGTATGGCTGCCTGGCAGGACCGAGCAGCTGAGGAGTAGCGATTTAAGCTTGAAATCATCGCTGATGAAATGGCAAGTCACTGCCAGGTAGCTCTCAGTGTTAACTGAGGTCCAAGTGTCGAGCGTAAGGCACACCTTATGGACGTTTTTTCCTATCTCAGCACGACGTCCAGTTTTGCATTCTTCGAAAAGAGCCGGCAGCAATGTCTTGGAGACATAATGCCGTGATGGGAGTTGGTACCCGGGGGCGAGTTCACGAACGAACCCTACAAACCCCTCATCTTCGAGGATACTGAAAGGCTGGAAGTCTTTAATGAATAAATTCATCAGTCGATCGTGAAGCTTTCGTGTCTGAACCTCCGAGAATCTGCGGATTGAATAAGTTTGCAGAGTGGATTGTTTTTTGGGGGCGGCTCGTACGGTGTCCGGTCTTTGATCCGTCACCTACATTTTGGGAATCATTAACTAATTAAGGAAAATAGAGGTATCTAAAATACGAACATTAACTGGCGACGTCACTACTGCTGACGTTGAGGCAACAGGGGCAGGTGAGGACAAAAGGGACTCATTCTCGTCAGTACTGGTGGTTGTTGACGGCGGCTGCTGAACTGCTTGCTTTGGGATCATCAAATACTTTTTTATTTGAAAAATATGTACCTACTAGTAATTTACAAATTGCTGGAAATAAATACATACCCTTTTGGAAATTTCTTCAAGCGAAATGGTTGGGTGCTTAAGTTTCAAATGAGTCTTCAAGTTCGTGACGGAGGTTTTGAATGAGTATTTTTGTTTACATAAATTGCATGTAGCGACGGATGCATTTTCATTCGGAGTAAAAAAATTCCACAAATTACTAGTAAGTTGGCGTGATCTAATTTGTTGACTCATTTTCCGGACACAATAGATATAATTAAAATTTCTTATGACTTAAAAATAGACTAGGAGTAAACGAAAGGATGCGATGGACATAAATGAGGAAAATAAAATAAAGTAACACCCCTTTCCATTCTTTTACTGTCTCATTCTCCCATTTGTGCCTAAAATTCTGATGAAAAAATAATTAAAATGCTGATCTTTCCGTCTCGTCCTGTTCACAGAAACCCTCTCTGTTGGGGGTGTCTTGAGGACGGTTTTTAAAATGCCGCGTTGGACTTGCCCCTTCCCTTATAGTTTTTTTCTTTAACACTGACGAATGCCGCCGTCCCCTCATCGGGCTCATCATCATCCGTATCCGTACAATCCGCGAGTAAAAGGCTTGGAGAAGGAAGGCAGGAGGGCGTTATTTTGTAGTGGTGGTGGGAAGATTGGGCTAATGATAACACTTAACTGTTATTTTGTGATTGCTAGTCAGCTAGTTAAAGAGCTATTCAGTTTATTTGGATACTTAACTAACTTTTTACAGAAAATAGCAGTTTAGCATATTAGCGGTTTAAAATAGCTGCTAATGAAAAATAGCATTAGCAACGAAAAATAGCAGTTTATCTCATCACTAGATAGGTGTGGTCTTGGTCACTATTTTATCATAGGACGACGCACCCCCTCCACTCACAGCCTTCCAGTCATGAGCAATCCAGGTTTATATGTGTATCGTTGGTCGGTACCGCACGTATATGCTCTGAGGAAGTGAGGTGCCTTTTTATAACTCATAAGTCATAACAAACAAGAAGATTTGGCCCACCTCGTTTCTGATCCATGATGTCTGAGTCAAACACAGAGGGGTATAAATATGTTGTGAGGTCTGTTCCACTGTACACCCATATCTGTATATTCTTTCCTCCATGGAAAGAATATACTGGAGATGCTCCTCCCCCCCAATCCATATGTGAGTGAGCCAAAAATCACCCCTAGTTTCTCTAGTGAAACCAAACATGTGACTTGATTGACTAATTTTGAAAAAATTAATGAAATTATATGACCTGACTTTGTACACTATATTATGTAGAGTAGCACTCGCAAAACAATGAAACAGACCTCTTGGGTAAAAAAAAATCTGGCCTGGTGTGTAATTGACTTATTTATTTTCAAGTTCATTCTTTTTACTTCCTTCTAGCTTCACACTTTGGAGAAGTATGTAAAAGACGGGCCAGCACCAAATGCGGTAAATTGGTCGAACGGTTCCTCTACAAACCTACTTTCCATAAACAAGACGACCGAGTACGGCCAACTTTCAGAGTCAAAAGCCGTCGAGCAGCTGGAGAAAAAAGGGATTCGCGTCAAAAAATGTGTTTTTTTCGTTGATGAAGAATACCCATTTCTAGGTTTGGATATTGACTTTCGTTACCTACTCATGACAATATTTTTGGTATTACCTTTTGGTGTTACTGGCGTGACGAGGAATTAAAAATATAAATCTCAATTTACAAATTCAGCTGCATTATATTGAAGCGAATTATGTCTCTGAATATGTTTAACACATTGCCTGCTTATAAGAATATTTGTGACGAAGTGACCCGCTTCGATTTGTCAATCGAACTATTTGAAGGACTCATAAACCATTTCCGGCTCGAATCAACATATTTTTAAATAATAGGTACCACCTCCGAAATCAAGAATATTAATAAGAATAGTAATATATGAATTAAATAAAGCTTATTCGAAATCGTGTCGGATTTTCAAGTTGAAGTTGAATGACCATTCTAATAAACCCCCCCTCCCTCTCTGACATGTTTTTGATTCAAGAGTGCGCCCTCCTCTGAATCCGCGCCTGAGGTACATTTCCTGACATGTTATTTTATTTTTATTTTAATTTTTTTTATTTGTTTATTTACACACAATGGTGTCAGCCCCCAAAAGCTCGAGCTTGTGAAGGTGTTACGAATTCGTTGATATCACAGGTTGAAAAATGAATACGAAATAATGAAACGAAAAACACCGTAGATGCAGATGCGTTGAGAACGATGACAAAGGAGACTAGGACACCAGGACCAGGAGAGTAGGCTATGAGTTGGGAGGGATTGTTTGCGAGACCTCATTCACCCTTCTTTCTCTAGTGAGCGGGAAGGCGGGAACATCTACTTAAAAAACAAGAACAATTCCCTCTCACTCCTACGCGCCTTTCACGGTTCTACATTACCGAACGTTTCACTATGCACCGCAGTCAGCGCCACGGTAAATTCCCAATTGCCAATTCTCGTTTCGCTTCAGCACCCTCTTAAGCCCCGTCTACATAAGACGCAAGGACGCCGCCGCAGGACGCAACGCAGAACGCAGGAAGCAACGCGAATTTCAGCCAACTCTCGCGTCCGCGGTTGCGTTCAGCCAATCGCATTTAAGTTTAGAAGGCAGGGTCTAGGTTTGAGGTTCTTTCCACTGCTACATTGATTGTTAAAATTTTCAAAATCCCGAAATTATCAAAAACAAATGTTTAATCATATTTTTAAACACATAGAACTCCACTCGCCCATGGGTCCCTGTTTTCTTCTTCAGTTTAGAGTTGTTAATTATTTTATCTAAAAATGCTCATTGTCGTCTATATAGAACGTTTAAGTTAGCGTTGTGGGACGCTGCACAGAACGCAGGACGCAACGCAGAGTTGAACCAATGTCAACTTCTCGCGTCAACTTCTTGCGTTCGGCCAATAGCATTTGATGTTGAGTAGCCGTCGTCAAGTTTGAACCAATAGAATTCAACTGTGGTGAAATAGGCCCCGCCTACTAGAAGATATTTCCGGCTCACTTCAAGATATTTTTGGGCATCTCCAATATTTTTTTTCTTCCATGAGTTTGGAGGTTCTTTCTACCCGGCAACTGCTATCAAAATCAAATAACTCAGCTCGCCATTTCCTTCTAGATTTTGTTTTAAAAAGTGCATTTATCAAAAAGTGTATTATTTCAAAACGAAAAAGTGGTCTACTGATGAAGTGAGGGATCTTATTGTCCTGGTAAAAACAAATCCTGGGCTGTACTCAAAGAGGGCATCGCAACACAAAATCACGAAGGACAAAGAAAGTCGGTATTATCACCACAAAGTGACAGACCGCAGAAGAGGCCAAGAAAATATTTGGAAGACGAAGGGACGACACGTTGGGGCTCTGCCTTCGAATCATTCAATTATGCATTGGGGAGAGTGCCTGAAGATAGAAAAATTAGAGTCATTGGTGCTTGAAGAACTAGCAGTGATGATGTCACCATAAACATAAATTAAAACCCTTTTTTTTTATTATGTCATACTAGTCTTGTAAGAAACATTAGTTTTTTTCATTAATTAGTGATTCTCAAATAAATGTACCTACAAGTTTGAAGAACGTATTTAATTCACTCAAAATACAGGGTGTATGTCGGCATTTGGATGATTTTGTACTGTTCAGTACACGGCTAATAGTAGGGGATAGTGGTTGGGAAGGTCCTATTGTCTACAAGATCGTAGCACCCCCTTTTTTTTTTTTTTTTTTTCCTCCACTATCCAAGAGCAGGGGCATGGCACACGCCCCAGGCACGGAATCCTAAGTGGATTATTGTGCCGCTCTTGGATCGGTTGATCTAGTCTAGAGTCCCTCGCACCGTATGAGGTTGAGGAGGTCCTCAGCTAGTGTCTCGCAGGCCGGAACATAAATATCAGGCGTGTGAAGCCCGAAAATGCTGATCCTGCTAAGATAGCTCTCTCCTCTTAATAAGGTTAGAGGTCGTCGCTTCTTAGAACTGATAAGAGATAATCGCTAACTGGACCCTTGAGCACGAGAGTGACAAGAATGATGAGCTAGCGCGCGCCGAGTGCGTTGCACTCGAAGAGATAAGCCCCTGCACCGGGGTGTGTTCTTTAGAACGGCCCGCCGAGGGTATGTTTTTTAAAAAACTCCCCACGGCGGGTATGCTCCTTAGAACTGCCCTCCACAGGTACGTCCCTGGTCCCATCAATGTCGTGTTTGACCTCGGTGGTATCCATGGACGGAGCAGCCGGTGACTGCGGCGTTCACGGAAGGTTCTCTGAGCCCCTTCCGAGTTCTTCATATAAACTTCTGGGTGAGCCCTTAACGGTCCTGCCAGAAGCCAGGGTAATATAAAGTCAACCGCCGGCAGAGCCCTGCATGCCGTAAGCGCCGAGGCCTGCGGTAAGCCTATTACACCAGGGGATCGGCCGGTGCCCTGGGGGTCCGTTCAAAGCACACTTTGCCCCCTGTGCCATGCAGACCTTAGGTACGGACCAAACACCTTGTCTTGGGGGGGGGGAGGAATAGCTGGAGGAGGTAGGAGACGCCACCCCCTTCTGTCCCGGACTCAGGACAGCCCCTAACCCGTTGTTTGTCCACGGGGTCGTATTCGGCCCCCATGTCCAATGGGTGTGTCCGATAACGGACTCCCCACCGCACACGGTGCGCCTTATTCCGACCCAACCCACCATCGCACCGTATCAGGGAGCGGGTCGGCCCAATGGTGGGGTCCCCCATCCGCAACCCAGGGGACGCGCCCGATAGGGGAAACGAACCCCGTGAAAGGTTTGTAGCCATTCACACGGATCAAGTCCGTCACGGGCGTAGCACCCCCACAACTTGGTGTGTACTATAGTACTATACGAATACCAATTACGAAAACATGCAGTTCCTGGTAGTAAGTACCTTATATTTATGGATCTATTTGTTTTTACGTTAAATACTGGGGTATCTAGGTAATGTTACCCGAAAATCAGAAAATTTTAAAGATTCCCTGTCTTGACTGGCAAAATATTTGGTAGTAAATCAAGCCATATTGCCTTGCAAACTTCCGGGATGTAATTTTATAAGCAGTTGCAGTTGAGCACCCGACTCGAAACATCCATGTCCACGGACTGCATCCGAATCGTCCGAATAACTATAAACGAATCGTTATAAGAACAAGTAAATGAATATGCAATATACGCTACCAGGGTGAACTTACGAAAGCGTTCACACCAATAGTATAAAGCAACTGGTGAAGGAGTTCGGTTGCTTTCCTTCTCGAGATGTGGAGTCACCCTTTCAAGAAGATCCTCGAATTTCGAAGGTCACATCCCCGTAACTCAAAAAACTCCTCGTGATCCGCGATTATCAATGTTTCAAATAATGTTTCATAGAAGCCGAACATTATTCTTTCGTTAATGCACGAAGCCACCACTGACGAACCCTTCTTCTACATTATTTTTCCCTCAGCCGAATTTTGAAGACCATCGCCGAAACACAGATGGTGAATAACGTGGCAACGTCCTAACTTTTTAGCTATCTTATCCATAAAATGATTAAATTGACTTGAAAGTGTGAAAATACATTGCTGACTGGAATTAGAGGAGTACGATAACCTAACAATATCAAGATAAAGTGATTAGAACTTCTCTTTCACTTTTTATTTTATAACGTGACATATGATTGGCTCAACGCAACGAGCCTTGCGTTTTATGTAGACAGTGAAAAGTGGACTTGCTTCCTGCGTTCTGCGCTGCGTCCTGCGACGGCGTCCTTGCGTCTTATGTAGACGGGGCTTTAAGGAGGGGCCACACTTGTGTCAAATATTTGACAATGCGTTTCAATTTCCAGTAGGTCGGTTTCTAGGCAATGCTTGTAATTCATTGATATTGAAAGATATTTGTCCAATATGGACACATGTGTGGCCGAGCCTTAACCATTAATGCCTGATACGCGCAATATTTCGGGTTTTTACTTCATTTTTCTGATGTTTGAAAACAGAAATCGGTTTGCACAATATGTTGTGAACCTCATAAATACTATCCACTCACATTCAATTTTATTTGCAACGTTTATAATGTGAAATATTGTGTGTTAATGGGCCGCTTTAAACTTGGGTCCGTTTTCACCAACAGAATGAATCACGGTGAAATGAATTGTGATTAGTTGACAATAGTGACTATAATTCTGGGTGGAAGGGGATAAGTGTGACAAAACAAATTGGATGAAAACTGGGGGCCTATTCTCTAACATCAAGCAATATTTTTTTCGCCAGCCATGTGTCTATTTCATTCATTTGTTTGAAGAAAATTAATGAAATAAACATATGACTTCGACAAAGCTATTGATTCGGAGTTAGAGAATAAGCCCCCAGGCCTCATTTGCGATCGAAATCATCCCATATATGGACTGAAAATCAAAACCATTCGAGATATGATTTCAATTTGATGATGCACATTTTTTAAGGCTTACATAACTTTTTTTATCAAATGCGAGAAACTCTTTCAATTTCAATTTTTACAACTATTTGTAGTGTATTAGGAAAGAGCACACTATTTGGAGTTATTTTCGATATAGATTAACTATTTTATGTTTCCCCAAAAGCTGCTCAAAGTCGTACAAATCGGGGACGTTAAATTTTTCAAAGACAACCCTCTGTTGACCGCAAAGAAAAAAAAAAACATGAATGTGTTATTTTAAAAATGGCATAAGCGTTTTCTTAGTTGTTAGATTTTCGGCAGAAATTACATTTTTTTTTTTAGAAAAAAGAATGTTTTTTTCTCTTAAAATGAACATTTTTCTTGTAAGAAAAAAAATCTTGTTTTTTTCTAAAAAAAAAAACAATCTTGTTTTTTTCTAAAAAAAAAATATTTTTCTAAAATAAAAACAAATTCCATTTCCGAAGAATCACTTAACGAAGAAAACGCTCACGACAATTTTGGAAAAAGACACATTCAAGATGATTTTATGAATCATGGGTTGTTTGTAGACTCAGATTTATGGTGAGCAAGAGGGGGTTGACTTTTTTGACAATTTTAACATCCCGCATTTGCGCGACTTTGAGCCACTTTCAAGGCCACATAAAATAATTTATCTCTATCGAAAAAGGCGAATCCTGACAGATGATAAGTGTGCTCTTAACAAACTCACTGCCAAAAGTTGTAAAAATTGAAATTGAAAACTATTTTCTTGCACTTCATTAAAAAAAACAATGGATGCCTTGGAAACCATTGGAAAAATTTTGATTTCCCGGCCATGGTGTATAATGGGGTGATTTCGATCGCAAATGAGGTATATTTTCATCAAAACGTTTTTGTCACACCTATCCCATTCATCCTGTATTTCTGGTAAACTACTTCGTTTCAATCGTGATTAGATATTGACCGGAATGAAATGAGTTGGTAAAAACGGGTCATAACGTATGTTTAGCTCTTACCGCACAACTGAACTATCTTGATTGATTTGAAGGACCCACGCGTCCACGATAATCCTGTCGTTTGGGTGGAGTACTGCGTCGTCGATGAGGTTGTAAAGCCCCGTCTACATAAGACGCAAGGACGCCGTCGCAGGACGCAGCGCAGAACGCAGGAAGCAAGTCCACTTTTCACTGTCTACATAAAACGCAAGGCTCGTTGCGTTGAGCCAATCATATGTCACGTTATAAATTAAAAAGTGAAAGAGAAGTTCTAATCACTTTATCTTGATATTGTTAGGTTATCGTACTCCTCTAATTCCAGTCAGCAATGTATTTTCACACTTTCAAGTCAATTTAATTATTTAATGGATAAGATAGCTAAAAAGTTAGGACGTTGCCACGTTATTCACCATCTGTGTTTCGGCGATGGTCTTCAAAATTCGGCTGAGGGAAAAATAATATAGAAGAAGGGTTCGTCAGTGGTGGCTTCGTGCATTAACGAAAGAATAATGTTCGGCTTCTATGAAACATTATTTGAAACATTGATAATCGCGGATCACGAGGAGTTTTTTGAGTTACGGGGATGTGACCTTCGAAATTCGAGGATCTTCTTGAAAGGGTGACTCCACATCTCGAGAAGAAAAGTAACCGAACTCCTTCACCGCAGTTGCTTTATTCTATTGGTGTGAACGCTTTCGTAAGTTCACCCTGGTAGCGTATATTGCATATTCATTTACTTGTACTTATAACGATTCGTTTATAGTTATTCGGACGATTCGGATGCAGTCCGTGGACATGGATGTTTCGAGTCGGGTGCTCAACTGCAACTGCTTATAAAATTACATCCCGGAAGTTTGCAAGGCAATATGGCTTGATTTACTACCAAATATTTTGCCAGTCAAGACAGGGAATCTTTAAAATTTTCTGATATTCGGGTAACATTACCTAGATACCCCAGTATTTAACGTAAAAACAAATAGATCCATAAATATAAGGTACTTACTACCAGGAACTGCATGTTTTCGTAATTGGTATTCGTATAGTACTATAGTACACACCAAGTTGTGGGGGTGCTACGATCTTGTAGACAATAGGACCTTCCCAACCACTATCCCCTACTATTAGCCGTGTACTGAACAGTACAAAATCATCCAAATGCCGACATACACCCTGTATTTTGAGTGAATTAAATACGTTCTTCAAACTTGTAGGTACATTTATTTGAGAATCACTAATTAATGAAAAAAACTAATGTTTCTTACAAGACTAGTATGACATAATAAAAAAAAGGGTTTTAATTTATGTTTATGGTGACATCATCACTGCTAGTTCTTCAAGCACCAATGACTCTAATTTTTCTATCTTCAGGCACTCTCCCCAATGCATAATTGAATGATTCGAAGGCAGAGCCCCAACGTGTCGTCCCTTCGTCTTCCAAATATTTTCTTGGCCTCTTCTGCGGTCTGTCACTTTGTGGTGATAATACCGACTTTCTTTGTCCTTCGTGATTTTGTGTTGCGATGCCCTCTTTGAGTACAGCCCAGGATTTGTTTTTACCAGGACAATAAGATCCCTCACTTCATCAGTAGACCACTTTTTCGTTTTGAAATAATACACTTTTTGATAAATGCACTTTTTAAAACAAAATCTAGAAGGAAATGGCGAGCTGAGTTATTTGATTTTGATAGCAGTTGCCGGGTAGAAAGAACCTCCAAACTCATGGAAGAAAAAAAATATTGGAGATGCCCAAAAATATCTTGAAGTGAGCCGGAAATATCTTCTAGTAGGCGGGGCCTATTTCACCACAGTTGAATTCTATTGGTTCAAACTTGACGACGGCTACTCAACATCAAATGCTATTGGCCGAACGCAAGAAGTTGACGCGAGAAGTTGACATTGGTTCAACTCTGCGTTGCGTCCTGCGTTCTGTGCAGCGTCCCACAACGCTAACTTAAACGTTCTATATAGACGACAATGAGCATTTTTAGATAAAATAATTAACAACTCTAAACTGAAGAAGAAAACAGGGACCCATGGGCGAGTGGAGTTCTATGTGTTTAAAAATATGATTAAACATTTGTTTTTGATAATTTCGGGATTTTGAAAATTTTAACAATCAATGTAGCAGTGGAAAGAACCTCAAACCTAGACCCTGCCTTCTAAACTTAAATGCGATTGGCTGAACGCAACCGCGGACGCGAGAGTTGGCTGAAATTCGCGTTGCTTCCTGCGTTCTGCGTTGCGTCCTGCGGCGGCGTCCTTGCGTCTTATGTAGACGGGGCTTAACTCTGGATAATATTCAGAAGATCTTTCCGAGTCGTCAAGTCCAACCGGGTCAATTTTCTGCCTTCGACGTTTTCTCTTATATCGTCAAGAATATCGTCCAGAGGAATTTTCATGGCAATTTTGGCTGCTATGCTGTTTTTTTCTGTGTTGGACAGGGGCAGACGGTCTGGTTCCATGGAGTGCCCGATGTGGGTCTTGATAAAAGTGACCTGTACTGCCTTGGAATGGAATATTGTTTTAATATATTTGTCCGTTCCAGTAAAATAAAGGTATAGATCAGATTTTACCTTCAAATTGTTGTTTTCTTCTATTGAAGTTTCAACTTTCATTTTTGCAGGACAGCACGTGCCAATTTTGTTGGAGCCCATAATTTTCACGGCCCGCACACCCTTTCCCTTCGGAACATAAATTCCATCACGATGGCAATAGTAGGACGTCGAATGTACATTTGCCCTTTTTTTTCGGCCGCGGTGCATGACGTACCGGGAGTTTGTTGAAATTTCCGTTTTCTCCTTCCAAGAAAGGAACTCCTCTTCCGTGGCAAAATGTAAGTGTTCTTCTTCGAACACTACGTTGTGGAATACCACGAAGTGTTCGAGACAAATTTCCTGGCCCCAGAATATTCGCACATGGGACAAGAAACAGTTGGGCCGTTATTTTCTTGAAGATTAGTCTTAGTGTGCCTTTTCAAAGCGGCGGAATCTCTGAACGTCTTTTGGCACTGGCCACATTTGTGAGAAACTGGGGACGAGTGCCTCCATTTAACGTGCGCCATTATTCGCGAACTGACTTTCACACTCTTTACAGTTAAACATAATTAAAAAACAACACAAACTCAATAACACAAAAAACAAAAAAAACAAACGACACGAACGAAAGAACTCAAACAAGAAATGAACTAAATTGGCAAAATAGGGATGGAAAAAATAAAAATTCACGAAAGAGCGACGGATTTTAGAAACGCTTCGTAACTCGAAGGGGAAACGTCATGCTACCAAGGCGCCGAGGCCCTAGAAACTGGTGAGCGCTGGACGAATTAACAGTCATACGTTGGGAGCAGACAGCAAAGAGAGCCGGAACTCCCTCTCAGAAAAGCTTGAACACGGTAATCTTTACGAGTAATAACGGCAATAACTTATAATAAAACTTAATTTGTAGATATCCCCTGAGTGAATCCGTTTTAGTTATCTGAATTTAAGACCTCCTTGGCCAGTTGTTGGTGTAAAACACTAATCTAGCGGAGCAGCTGACAATGAGATATAACACTTCAGCCAAAGCCCTAACTTACGTTCATATTTTAAGGATGATCAACACTAGTTTTGAAAAGAAACGTTTACTACAAGACCATTACTATAAGAGGGCTTCTGACTTGATCAAATAGTGGTGGTTGTAACTCCTTTGTTCTTTTCTTTTTCGAAAATGTAATCTCTTTCCTTCTCCATCATTAAATGCCGTATTGTCCTTACCCCGAAGTTTTCCCAGTCCAAACCAAGACAGCCCGTTGACAGAATCAGATCTCTGATTGACAACGTAACCATTATAGTTCTTTCAATATATTCATTATTTTTATTTATTTTTCAAACTGTTGTTTTACTTTTAATTAAGCATACTTCATTGTAGATCATTGTATAGTATAAGTAACATCTCGCTGACGATTCATAAACCGAAGGATAATTGTATAGCCCTTCATGGCTTCAAATGGTAACCGCGAATAAAGTAATTAATGTACTCGTCGGCATATTTTTTAAAAATATACTCGGGGTATTCATGAAAAATGCTAAACCATGTATTTTTTAGCCCATAGAAACAGAGAAATTGGACAAAAAAATATGAAACAACAGGGCTTACATCGATAGCATACCCTATTCTCAGGAGTTTAACTTATGCTATCGACGTAAACCCTGTTATTTCGTATTTTCTTGTCCAATTTCTCGTTTCTATGGACTACACCCATCTGTTCAGCATTTAGCAATAAAAAGATAAATACAAAAAGAATATTCATGAAAAATATTGAAGGCCCGTTCACAAGCTCTCTGTTTTCGTTCTGTAGAGTCTATGCAACCAAACAAATTAATTCCTTCGAAAAATGAAGCATTTTCATAGGTTGCATAGACACCAAACAACACAAACATAGAGCTTGTGAACGGGCCTTAAAACCTTGTATTATTTTTTGTTATATACTTTAGTGCTAAATTCCGATCAGATGGGTGTAGTCCACAGAAACGGAGAAACTGAACAAAAAAAAAAAAACAACGAAATAACCAACAGGGTTTACGTCTATAGCAGACGTTAAACTTCTAAGCATGGGATACCCATCAGCGAGCACAGATAAACAAGTAATAGAGGGAGCGTAAAATAAAAAAATTGGCACACTTCCCTTTCTGAAAGAGTAAAAATTATGGGGTGAGAGAACTATTGGAAACGATTATACAAGTCAAAGCATTGAAATTTTGAAATTGAAAATTGAAATAATAAACTGCTGCTTTTGCTAAACGATGAAACGGAATTGACAGCTAAATTTTTTTATCTGCGGAAGATAAGTTTAAAACTAGTATTAAAAAAAATTATGTAAACCTCATTCAACACTTTTTTTTCTCCCTAAACTGGGTACTAAGAGAGGGGGAAAGGAAATGGGACAATTATCTTGCAACATATTTCCATTTCATTTTTGTTTTAATTTTCCTCTATTTCTTATCTGTGCTCGCTAATACCCCTATATTAAAGAAACTTGATTCGATCCTTGATTCTCTTGGTTTTTTTCAACTTGATTGAATGTTTTTGTGTACGTGCTTTGAATGCACTAATCCTCACTTGGTTCTCGGGCGTGAACCACAGCCAAACTTCAAAGTTCAAAGCGGGAGAAAACAATGAAGCAAATACATTTATTACTCAGAAAGCCGCTTGGGTGCGCTGGTGGCCTCTACACAGGGGGCTGTCGGCAGACGCTAGTCCCGAAGAGTTCATTCGAAGTCGCTAACTGTCATGGAGAAAACTGGTAAGTACCTAATTATTGTTGAAATAATGGCTTATCTTGTGACTGTTGCTTCTATTTGGTCATAAAACCCTCTTTTCAACACCATCAGCGTGCTATATTGGCGAATAGGCGTAGTTTCATGTCAAATAGCTTGGATAATCTTGATAAAAGATAGTGAACAGCCTGCTGTACATGAGGACTCAGAGGAGTTTTTTAGTGCATTTCATTTTGAAAATGCACTATTGACTGTTCTTTTTTACTATCTTCACTATTTTCCCTTTTTTTATTTATTTCTGTTTTGATTCTTCTTTTTTTTCAGTAAGTCAATTTTTTTACCTCAATAATCCGGAGGACCGCGATCTAATCAATGAAATAATAGATGATTTGTCCGAAATTGAAGACTTCGATGATGATGAGATCCCATTGGCACCAGAGTCAACGGGACATGCTAGAATTGGCGGGGATGAAGTTTTAGCTCAGGGAAATATTGTCGAAGAGCCTTTATTCGACGATGATCCGAGAGAGGTGAAACCGACAATGACTATCGATTCTGACGAACTTTTCCTAGGTGACGAAAATAATAATGGGATTTAGACTATTCTCTCGTACTTCAACCGCTTCAAGGAGGAAAATAAAAAACAAAAAAGTGGAAATAAGTTTTCTCCTGGGCGGAAAAAGGGCGATGCCTGGAATGTAGAGGCTGATGGTGGCCCGTTACCTGTAAATGACGCTGCCGAAATTCAATCACCGTTGGGTTACTTCAAATTATATGTACCTGGCTGTTTACTGGAAAATGCTGCCTTTTTTTACGAATTTATACGCCGTTCAAAAAGGCAACAACTTCGTGCCAACCGATGTCGATGAATTGAAAAAAAAAAAATTGCACTTCACGTCATTATGGAAGCTCTCAAATTTCCTCGTGTCAGGCACTACTGGGATCGGACTCTGAAGATCTCCGTTTTCCCAGATACAATGGCGAGGGACCGATTCTTCCAACTTCGACAGAACCTGCACTTTGTCAACAATTTGGAACCACCACCAGTGACCGACCGATTTTTCTAGGTGAGACCATTGTACGAAAATATCAGGGCCAGGCTTACCTCTCAGCCTCTAGAAAGTGTTCTAGCTATTGATGAGCAAATGGTACCTTTCCGTGGGAAGCTGAATGTCCTGTAATACGTAAAAGGGAAGCCAAATCTGAGGCATATAAATATTCTTTTCATGTGGCAAGTTGGGGTATCCATTCGACTTTATAATTTATCAAGGTTCTACAATTGAAATAAACTTCAAAATCAAAGAACTGTTAGGCTCGGGATCTGCAATTGTGTACACGCTAGCATCTCGCCGAATTCCACCTTCACCCACACCTTACGAACTTTACTTCGATAATTACTTTTCGAGTTTCCACCTGTTGAAGTTATTGAAGGACATGATTCTTCAATCCACCTTTTACCCCCGACCATGACCACTTAGGCCCGGCGCACACTAGGAGAAAAAAGACGCCGACGCGCGAGTCGTACGCGTTCAATGTGAAAGGCCCCATAGAGTTCTATGTGTTTTTACTACACGAGTGCGTCGGCGTCTTTTTTCTCCTAGTGTGCGCCGGGCCATACGCGACTGGTGGTTCCATATTGGCCACTACTTGCGTCGGTCGGGCTTCGTCAGGAATCGCCTGCACTGGGCGCTTTTCTGTCAAACCTAAGTGACCTCTAAGAGCGCTTTTGTCCACAGTTGGAGGGCACACTCTCAATATTACTAACATTAAGGCGAAAGGGGATGACAAGTGTGCAAGTGAGAGGGAATATAGGCGCTGCGGCGGCACTCCTCATGGCTCCAAAAATGGTCGGACATTAATTTTGAAAAATTGATTTTACTCGGGTACTAAATCTACAATTCGCGTCGTTAACCTTTTTTTAGATTTCACCTCGTAACCCAAAAATCAGACAAACAGAATCTCGATTTTTTATAAATTTGGAAAAATCATGAACAGCCCAGTTGTAGGATAAGTTACTGACTCCAAAACATTTTTTAGATTCACGATCGGGTAACAATTAGCACCCGAAACAGAAAAATCGTGAATACAATAGAACACCCCCGCGCGCCACCATCCATGGGTGGGTGTTGGAAAGAGAGACTCCTACTTCAACACTGCACTTGCGGTCAAGGTCACTTGTCACATTATGCGGTGTTGCCACGTCTATGTCAGGAAATTTCCGCTTATCATTGTTGAAGTTCCGGAGGTTGAGATACAGTGACTTATTTTCTCAAGAGATCAATGGGATCTAAAAATCTGTGAACACCGTGTATAAAAAAAAAGGAAATAACTTTAGGTCCGTTCCATTGTTTTGTTAGTGCTGCACTAGTGTAGAAAGTAATGTGATATTATCATTGACTTATTTTGAAAAATTAAATGAAACCAGATAATTTTCTTCAAACGTGTAGCACTCGCCAAACAATGGAACGGACCTATTGCTTCGGGAGTGCTGCACTTTTGAAGAAAGTCATCTTGTTTCATTAAATTTTTCAAAATAATTCAACGAGATCACATGTCTCTCTACACTGGTGCAGCACTAGCAAATCGATGGAAGAGACCTTTTGATTTCGACTTTGGAGTTTCCTTGTTTTCTCGCGTTCCACGTTTTTATTTCATTGTGAATAAATCCAATTTTATTATTTAACCGTTCAGGGGGTCAACCATGAGCTAGCGTTAAAAAATTAACGCAAGCGCTAACTAAGGACGCTCTATCACAAATAATGTATGACGCCATAGATACCGCGTTTTGACGGTATTTTTACGCCAGCACATGGTTGACCCCCAGTTCCTCTATAAATTGGTGACTTGATTCAATCGGAGCGAACCACAACGAGGGCTTGTCCGCCCAAAACCGGTGGTAGTTCGGTTGATTGCGTAGCTGCGGACCTGCTTGGTAGGCAGCTTCTTGTTGCACGGGTACAGTAGCTTCCATTGTTTTTCTAGTGTTGCACTAGTGTTAAAAATCATGTGATCTCATTGACTTACTTGAAACATTGAATGAAACCAGATGACTTCCTTCAAAAGTGTAGCACTCAAGAAACAATGAAACGGACATAACAACAAGGAAACAATCATGGGTGTAGCCAGAGGGGGGCAGTTCCCCTCCCCTAGACTCGAAAGCGCAGATTTAGTGGCGCAGTTGCCCACCCCTAAATAAATTTTCGAAGTATAAATCCTTCAGGACAATCACAATCACATTGTGTTTCGTCGAAGCTCACTAAAACAATCATTTCCCGGATTTCGCAATTAACAAATCAATTTCTCGAATTTCGCAAGGATGACATAATATTCAGATACCAATTTCGCCGTTTTTGCGTCATAAAATACCACTTTCGCGGTCCGTCCGATGTGGATTCAGGATTTGCCAAGGGAGGGGCTAAAGAAAAGGTGTGCTTCCATCTACTAGAAAAATGGCTTGACAGCCATTTGCTGCCTAAAAGTAGTTAAAACTAGCTATTCCCACTATAAAAACGGCACTACAAACTGACTAAACTCGCGCCCAAAGATACAAAACCGACGATTCGAATTTGAAAATGGGTATATTGACTTGGGGCGCTCTAAAGATAGCTAGAACAAACTGCGCAGCGGAAAATAGTCTAAACTGGCGATTGGTGAACTTTTAAAAATGCCTGAAAAGATCAATATTCATGCTCCGATTGTAGCTAAATCGACCATTGGCGCGCTAAAAATGGTCATACTGTCCATTCTCGTGACTAATGTGACCAAATACGCGCTTTCGGCTTGACGGACTAATTATCGAGGTCCTGAAAGCGGACAAAATGACTTCGCACGCCCTGGAAATGCCTAAAAAGATTATTCCTGCCCTGAAAATGGCAAAATTGACAATCGTGGAGTGGTCAAACTTCCATGGCCTTGGCTTGATGGACTATTTGAAGTTTTGAACCCTAAAAATTGCTAATGAACTGACTTTACGAGCTCTAAAAATGGATAAACTGACGAATCGCGCCCTAAAATGCCTGATTAGGTGACTCCGGCCCTGAATGGCCAAGTTGACCTTTCTCGCCTTGGCTTGGGACGTACTATTCGCGCCTATAACAGAGAAAACTGACTCTATGTGCCCTAAAAATAACAATTATGGCTATTCAAGCCTTGAAATCGTCAATACTGACCGTATGTGCCCTGAAAACAGCGATTTATTAGAGCAATTCCCACGCTTAAAAATGCCCAAACTGACCTTAGCGCCCAGAAAAGGATTGAGCTGGCCATTCTCGCTCTAAAAAACGGGCTAAGCTGGCAATTCCTGCTCTAAAAACGGCAAAACTGACCATTCGGACCCTTAAATGGCAAAACTGACTATTCATGCCATGAAAATTTCACACTAGCTATTTCTCCATATAAATGACCATACTGACAATTTGTGCACTAGAAATGGCAAACTGACTATTCGCACTCTATGAAAAGGCAAAACTGACTGTTCAGGCTCAAAATTGGCGGGGAACATGGCATACTATTATTAATTAACGCTTTATACATTGTCAAACTGATCATTTGCGCCCTTCACGGAGGCTGCAGATGGTGCAAATGACGATTTGTGTCTTTCAAAAAATGGCTATTTGCTCAACAAAGTAAAAAATGGCCAAACATGGCTATTCGCGACTTAAACCGGTAAGCTGACCACTGGTATTTACGCACTTGAACATGGGCCGTCCGCACATCACCAATTGGCTGACCCCCTCCCCTATCATATCACCAGCATTGGTTACCCGCAGCCTGAAGGACTTGATACACTGACCACTGTCGTGCTATAAAATTGCTTGCGTGGAGCCTGGCTAATCACGCCCTAAAAGTGGCTAAACAAACCATTCGTGCCCGAGAAATAGCGAAATTTAACATACCTACTTTGCCTAACTGAACCTCCTCGCAATGGAAAATAATGGGTCTTGAAACTTCTGACGATTCATGCCCTAAACGTAGCCAAACTGAATAAACTTTAATTTTGGGTTGAAACTCGTCAGTTGTGTTATAAAATTGCCTGTTTTGAGATAGAACCGTCAAACTTGGTTTTGGTGTGAAATCTTCAGTTGGTGAGGGGGGGGGGGGGTAGCACGTCAACTTCGGCGAGAAATTATACGTTTTTTGAGTACAATATCCTCTTGAGGGATAAAATCGGCAGCTTTGAATGCAGAGTGTTCGGTTTAGGTAAGAGCATTCGTTTTTCATCAGTTTGGGTTAAACCCTTCAGTTTTAGGGTGAAATCGTCAGTTTGAAGGGGGGGGGGGTAAAGCCTTGGGTTTTACAATTGCCAGTTGCGCTGTGAAAAGTAGTTGTTTTTTGTAGGTGCAGAGGAGCCACCCTTCTGGGAGGGAGCAACCCTTCTGGGAGGAGCAGCCCTTCCGGGAGGAGCAGACCTTCTGGGAGGAGGAGGTTGTGCGCATGTGCGAGATGAGTCACCCTTTGGGAGGAGTAAACCCTTTGGGAGATGTTTTGGTACCACGTCACACCCCACCCCGCCACGCCATACCCCACCACGCACACTGGTGGCATGAAAAAAATTTTTGACGACGAGTAGGATCGATCCCGATGCCTTGAGGTCGGGAGACGACAGCGCTAGCCACTCGGGTACCGTCGACGAGTTGAGAGTAAGGGGAATACATGGGGAAGATGAGTGTCGAGCGTTCAGCGACGGCTGGCTACCCTTAGGGTGGAGGAGGTTTTGCGCATGTGCGAGATGAGCCACCCTTTGGGAGGAGTAAACCCTTTGGGAGGGCTTGTGCGAGGCCAGGAAGGAATTATTATTGTGCAAGGTCAGGGAGGAGGTATGCAAGTACCCATTTAAAGGTGAAGGTTGGGGGGAGGGGGGCTTGACGCGTGGTACCTTCAGGTGTACAGGTCATTCAACTAAGTAAGGGTACGTATTTTAACTCCCTCCCACCCTTTCTCTGTTGCTGCTCTTGTGACATTCAACTAGAATAATATGTGCGCTAAATCTCGGCCCAATGCTAGAATGGTTCAATGTTTTTTCGTAGTGTGAAATAGAGCATCAGGGAAATTTCATTCAGTGATGTGAGGAAGAAAGGAAAATGGTGAAATTATAGAAGTTGAATTACATCAGTTTATTTTTTGAACAAATAGTAAAAAGTTATACAATAGAAAAATGCCCTCCTCCTTCCCCCTTTTTAGTATGCACCTTCCTTGAAGAACAAAAAAAAAATTCATCATAGTTGTTAATGGGGGTGCTGCTGCTCTTGCCCGATGTCACGGTTCGACTAGCTTCCACGATTCGTTGTATTTTCATCAAATCGTGGCTGATGGGTTGATGAGCTGAGATGAGAACGGTCATTTCATTTGACGTAAGGTTGACGCTGACGGGTTCTTCTTTCAAAAGTTTCTCCAGCCATCCTTTGTGGTAGGAGAAAATGAATTCTCGCTGTCTCCCCGTTGATGACACTGACTTTTAGACGTTTTCCGACAAATAAGTCTTCCACGCCAAAGGAAGAGCTTGATCGTTGTGTGAGAACATTCTGAATGCAGGCAATATGCTTGCAAAATGTCTCCCAGTCGGAACTCGTTATGTAGAGCAGGCATTTAGTTATTAGTTGCCGACTAGTTTTCATGGTTTTGGCAATCATGAGAAGAGGTGTATCCATATTAGCAAGTCCGACCACTAGTTGCTTTGTCTCTTTCTTGTTGAGAGAATACGAAGAAGCGAAGAAAAGAGGTGATGAGTCTGCGGTAGATGGAGAAGAGCTCATTTTGTTTCGTGTTGTTGTACTGAAGACGAAGAAAGGGGAAGTTGAATCACAGTTGAATGCTGCTGCTGCGACGGACAAGGTGACTGTAGGTCTTCTAAACTGATACTGCGTGGAGATGCAACATGGAATTTACCAAACTCCGTTCAACCTACAACGTCATACCCTTCTTTTGTCATCCTCCTCCCCACTTCAACACCGTTTTCTTTCTCCCACTCTCGTTGTACATCGTTCTCCACTTGTTGTCGCCAAAGACCGTTACCACCAATTTTCCGAGCTTCCACTTCCTGCTTAGCCATGATGTCTTCCAAAAGTTCTTCTTCGCAGGTTTTTCTGATCCATTTCATGTTGATAATTGCGTTAATGGCTGATGAGTCATTCCATGGTATATTATCAGTTTCAAAGCCTCCTCCTCCTCCTCCTCGTTGAGCAAAGTGACATCCCGGTGACCATCTTACATGTTCTAACATGGGATCATCGCTAAGCGTCCATTGATGAAGAGAAAGTCGACAAAATGCACATCTAACAAGATCATAAGTGGACCTCTTTTTGTCAATTACGCCGCCGCCTCCTCCTCCTCCTCCTGTTCCACCGGGAATTTTATCGCCAATATAATAAAATACAGCCTTAGCCATTCTCAGTGGATGAAGAAAATGTACTCTCCACTTATAGAGGAAAGTTTTAAACCGCTCCTCCTCCTTTTTGTATGCCAAGGGAATAAGCCCGTCCTGTGGAAACATTACAATGCAGTAAACTGAAACCTCTCTACCTGCTGTTGTACCTGCTGTTGAAGACTGTGAGTGTAAAGGCATTGTCGTTACATTTTTGTGGTTTAAAAAATGAAGGTGGAGCTAACTCAGTTGGCCTGTTCTTCTTTCAATGGAAGATGAAGGAACCCACGAGTCATGCGTACTGTCAAAACCGAGCCAACGAACAAGGGATTGACTTCCTCGTTTTCTTATCACCTTTTCAATTAAATATTCATCAGGAACGCGAGTTCGTATCATTTCCTCCTCGTAAACTTTGCCAAATATATCCTGATTGCGATAGTCTGTAATGCTGTAAAGAGGAACATCTCGATCATGCACTTCCTTAATAGTGAACTGTTCATTCGTATAATTCGGCAGGTAACCTTTATCGAATAAATGCTTGTAACGACTTAGCCTGACTCGATCACCCACACGAAAGCGAGGTTGACGGCGGCTTTTCCTCATTCCCAATTGATTTAAGCGTTTGATAATTAATTCTTCATCGTTCTTTGTAACGTCATTAGGTTTCATGCCTATGCTGCGGTGATACCTGTTATTATACAGTGAAACCTCTCGGACACCCTCCGGACCGGAGAAAATGTCCGCTATTGAGAGGTGTCCGCTATTGGGAAAAATTGGTATTTTATAGGATAATTATGTATATAAATCAGAGTAAGGTGTAAACTTTTATATTTTCGAGTGAGTAAACGACTGTACGCATTGTAAGTTGTAATAAGCGCGGTTATGAGTATAAAAAATTACTTTTGTTTAAAAAAATCTGAAATAGTTGTTTGTTTGAGGTATTTTTGCTGCTGTTGCTCAAAGCAGAATCGAATCCTCGAAATAAGCAATAAACTTTCGGGGTCGTCAGAAACCAAACAATAATGTTTCAGCTGTTCGACTAGTTTTAACGCTTCAGAATGGGAGGGCGTAACCACTTCTGCACTACCAGATTGCTCCTCGTCGGCTTTGTCTTCCTCAATATCGGCAGTCGCTTCCTCTAATGCCGCATTCACGATATCGGAAACACTGTCTGATGCATCTTCGGTAACGAGTTTGTCGTCGATCCCAACATAGTCCGAATTCCCTTCAGGAAACATAGAGACGATGACATTGAGTTCATTTTCCACAGCATCGTCTTTCAAGTCACTGCCCGTAGAAGCTCCCACGAATCCACAATTGAGAAAACATTTCATCACAGTTGCTTTTTTTACTTCAGAGACGGATTCTTTTGCCCACAAAACCGCATCCAAAACAGTTGGTTTAGGAGTGGATGGGTCATCAATGTGTGAAAGGGCGTGTCTCAGTAATCTTGTACGGTAGTGACATTTAATAGTCTTAATAACCCCTAGGTCCAATGGCTGGCAGCAGGAAGTCACGTTCGGAGGAAAAAACTGCAGCTTGACGTTGCTGAGAGCAAGATGAGGATGAGATGTGGCATTGTCCAGGAACAGTAATACGCATCGATTGTGACGAATCATTTTACCATTGAAGTTGTTCAGCCATTCCGTCATAATTTCAGATGTCATCCAAGCCTTACGGTTTGCTCTCCAAGTGATGCCAAGATTATTAATTTTTACGTTTTTGAAACATCGAGGTTTGAGGGATTTACCGATCACGAGAGGTGGCTCAAATTCCCCTTCCATGTTGACGCAGAGAGCTAACGTGATTCGTTCCTTGCTCTGCTTCCCGCCAGAACAAGTCTCGGTTTTTAGGCACATCGTCTTATCCGGTAGAGCGCGAAAAAAGAGGCCACTTTCATCAAAATTGAAGATGTCACGGGGAGCATAGCCTTCGGTGAGATCTGGTATTTTTGAAGTCCATTCGATCACGACCTCGCCATCCACGGAAGCACTTTCACCACATACTGCATTGAACGCGATGTTATGCCGTGCTCGAAATTTTTCGAGCCACCCGTTCGATGCTTTGAAATTTGTTTCTCCCAGCAGTGTGGCAATTTCCCTAGCTTTCTCTTGAATTAAGGTTCCAGAAATTGGCAAATTTTTGTTCCGGGCGCGAGTGAACCACTCGAAACATAACTTATCGATATGGAAACCTTTGCCATGATGCTCAGTGAAAAGTTTTTTTTTTCACCGCTGGCATTGTTGGCCCACTCTGTCATTAATCGGTCACGCTCCTTCAGGATATTTGAAATTTGAGTTTTTCCTACCTTGAACATATTCGCCAGCTCTCGCACAGATGGTTTCGGCGAATTGTTCGCGTAAGCTTTGATCACTTCCACTTTGGCACTTAAAGAAAGCCGAACACGCTCCGGTGGCATGGTGATCGCTAAACTAAACGAGACTGGGATGTGCCGGATAAAGTAGAGAGGAACAACGAAAATTAGTTGACAACAGACGTTTATTTCTTTTAGTGAAGAACATTAAAAAAAAAAAATGTGTAAAAGAAAATTATTGCTTGCGTAGCATTTTTCAAGGAAGGAGTTATTCGTTAAGAAAGAAAAAAAGCCCCAGCCAAAGCATGGAAGGGAGAATGCCTGCTGTCCGCTATCTAGAGGTAAAAATTGGGGAGAAACGGGCGCCAGGGCCGACGTCAACTGTCCGTAGCCGCTATCGAGAGGTGTCCGCTATCCAGAGGAGCTTAATGCATTGAATACTATGGGGATCAATTCGGACCAATCGTACTTGTCCGCTATCAAGAGGGGTCCGCTATTGAGAGGTGTCCGTTAACAGAGGTTTCACTGTACTGATCAACGAGCATTGGAAGGATGCTTACCCACTTGTAACGTCCCTGCAAACTAAATTGTTTCCACATAAGACTTTTCAAGGAACGGTTGTACCTTTCTATTATATTACCTTTCACTACACTTCCCGTTGAATAATGATTTATATTTCGCTCTTTCATCAATTTCTGGAAATGATGATTGTAAAACTCTTTTCCATTATCGGTCTGTATATGACGTGGAAGCATGAAACTCGAGTTTTCATCGAGAATTTTCCTCATAGCCTTGGTAACTTCAATGCCTGTTTTAGTTTTTAGAGGCTCGCAAAAAGCCCTTTTTGAGCCGCAATCAATGACGCACAGAATGTAGTTATAACCACGATCGGAAAAATTCCTCATCTCTACCAAGTCTGCCTGGTAAAGATCTGTAAAAACACGTTTAACAATAACACGTGAGCGAGGAAAATTTCTTCTCGCCGGTCGATGAAGCTCGTCAATAATTATCTGTTTGCTCATTACAGACGTTTAGAACATGAATGAGGTTCAGTATATGACATCGGCTTCTTTTAACTCTTCTATAATTGATTCTATTTCATTATTGTGTCCGTTATGGCCGGCCTCACGGGATGCAACTAGAAGACGAAGCCTGTCAATGAGTTCATTTGCGTTATCCCAGTACTCATAAATTGGATATTTTAAATTGTTGAAACCGGAACCCACGACACTTTTTTTTTTTACCACCGCCTCTATTGAGGTATCCTCTCAGAGAGAAGAGCATACGAATTTTTTTCGAATTTGTTACATAGGGCCTTTCGGAGTCGTAGCCTGCTCGAAAAAGATTGGTTCTTTCCGTCATCTCACGATAATTATTCAGATCATGTTCATCATAGCCAAGAGGCGTTTTCAGGAACATTAAACTGTAGAGTCCTGGTGTAACTGGATATGTTTTACCTTTAACGTAAATATTCTTTCGATCGAAATACAATGGGGAATCGCCAAAGGTAACATGGCCGGTTGGATGTACTTTCGGTCCAAACACTTTATCTCGATTATCAAGAGGAGTACTTTTCAACAAAGCGCTGATATATGATCTAGCGAAAGGTTCATGCTGCGATAAACTCCGTTCAACATCGTCCATTGAATTGCTACGGTTAACGCCATTATTACCTGAAGGCTTTGATCTGTTACTCTCACTGCTCCTTCCTCTTCCTTTGCTGCCGCTGCTCCTGCTGCTGCTCCTGCTGCTACTGCTGCTGTCCATCATCTTCTCAATGTGTACATCTTCGTCTTCTTCATCGATATCGTCATCTCCTGATGTATCTTTCTGATAGCTTTCTTCTTCATCATCATCATCGTGGTCTGTATTTTCTTCCAGTTTCAATGGTTTTATATTTTGTTTAGCACTCTTTCTTTTTTTGCCTCCATTGGAAGGGCTTGCCTCAATTTTTTTCACAAGCTCTTTGAGTGGTTCAGACACAGGTAATAACTTTTCTCGGGTGGCATTTTCTTCTACTTCTTTACCTGCTCTTAGCAACTGGACCTTCCTCTTGAGACTTGCCCTTGCTTTTATGAGTTTCTCTTTAAGGCTGTTGACGGTGCTTCCTCAACTTCGGTACACGATTTCTTTGTGGTGAAACCGAGATATTTCATGAAAATTGGCACATAGCTATTTCTAACCAATCAAATTGTCAGTATGGATTCACTTTTTGGGAAAAAAAATTCTGAGGGGGGGTTCCCCCCGCAACGAAAGCTTCGGTACACGTTTTCTTGGACAAAAATGCAATATACTTTTTTTTATTATTTTTTCGCGAATCTTTGAGGTTGCCAAATTGTCACTATGGATTCACTTTTTTCAAATTTCAATTTTTTTTTTAAATTTTCATTTTTTAAAAATCGTGGCCTCGATAAAAATGTTTATTCTCACCGTAAATATTTGAGGAAATAGGTTGAGAATGCAGTCACAATTTTTTAAAACGTATTCATCAACACTTTCGTATTTTTTAAGAACTTATTCCTAATTAATAGCAATTTTATTTTCGTTGAAATGAGGATTCCACCTCGTGGCGCTGTGCTGCGGCTAGTTTGAAAAGGTGGATTCTATACAATTATTCGTTGGACTCGAGATGCTACCAACTGCTACGAACCCCCCTCTAACTTCACTGTCTAGCTACCCTACTTGTCCAACAACTCCCTCAAGGTCACAGAAAGTATGTTTTTTTTTTTTCCTTTCATGTCTTTTGAGTTTTGTGGGCTGAAAAATACGTGAGGATCGTTTTCCGGGCTAGGCCGGCGAAACAATATACCATCTTCGGGAGTTGTTTCATTTTTTGTTTTTTGCCTAAAAAACAGAACTCGCAGAATAAGAATAAAATAAGTTTAATACTTATTAACCCCCGCACGAACCAATTGATTTTTAGCGTTCGAAGAACTCGTCGCTGGGGCTGATCCAATATGGGCGGGGGTAATGGGGGAAACTACCCCCTCCCCCAGGATTTCAGGAAAGTTGATTTTTAAAGAAAGATAAAGAGAATATCACGACGATTAGCTGAGGACAAGCGGTGGTTAAGAAGCTTATTTGTCAATTCTCTCATAAAAGAAAGACTACCCCTTCCCTGCAATGCCAATTTTCTAGCCTCACCTTGTCATAAAGTCGTCAAACAATGTCATACCTCAAACCTGACGCTTTTCTGACTTCTGTGATTTTCACGTCAGGCAGAATCGCAGAGCGCCGTTTCTGCTTCCAAATATTAAACTCTGGGATGTCGAGTGGTGTTTTTAAAGCAATTTGTAGTCAAGGAAGCAGGTTACCAAACGGGGTAGTTACAGGAAAAAACTCCGGGACTAAGTTTGATGACTGATTTTAATGTTTTTAGGTGTGCTGAGTCTGATTTTTAACACTGCCCAACGTTACAACCCCGGCGACAAGGCGAAATTTTAGTGGATTTTTAACCATCGTGTTTTTGGGGCGTTTTCACCACGCCATCGCTTGTAATAGGTTTTAAAACATGGTTTCCGCTCATTTATTATGTTGTTAGAACATAATAATGTTCTAAAATTATTATGTTTTGAAGGCCGATATACCAAATTCACTTAGTCACCTCCATATAGGGAGCAATTAGGTACGTCTCCTCTACTTCAGCAGGCACATTCGTCACAATTTTAGGGTAATTTAGGTGACAAACCCTGAATGAGCACACTTTTTTTTATTATGAAACGCTCGCGTCCAACGGAAGAAATTTTCATAAGCCTTATCATTGGAAGTTGCGTGAAATATTGTTCTTTATATTTTCGCTAAACAATCCATAGACAATTTTGTGAGATAAGTTCATAACGCAAGGCGTCCAGTTTGGCTAAACGTTCTTCAGATGGGTGCGTTTATAATCCCCCTATGCCATTTTTCAATATGTATCCTTGATTTCGATAAAACCGGTACGTCATCGAAAAATTTAGGCATACCTATTAAATTTGGCATAGTTGTTCACGTGGCTTCCGCTACTCCATGCGATCGAAGAAAAACGCGAATGTGACCTTGTGGCTTTTTTCGTGATCATCAAACTAAGCCTAAAAGAACAAAAGAACGATTAGTCTCAGGGGCGTAGCCAGCCCGTGATCAATGGGTGGGCAGCCAGCTAGACACGGGTCCACAGTTGGGCGCGGGGGGGGGGCACGTCTTGAGAAAAAATTTTAGCGGATGAAATCCAGAAAAGGACATTTTGCGGCTAAGACTGAGGAAAAACACCCATTCAGGGCTTAAATTGAGTAATAGCGCTGATTCACGTTAAACGTGAGAAATAAATGTCATTATTCGCGGTTGAAATTGAGAAAACATACCAATTTGCAGTTTCCACGATGCAAAGTCCGCGACGAAATAAAGAAAATGCGCTAATTCACGGGTTATAGAGCTCTTTACACAGCTAAAATTGACGAAATAAATGGCCCGTTCAATGTAGAATTGAGAAAAATCACTCACTTGCGGCTAAAATTGGGGGAAAACGCCAATTTACGGCTAAAATTGAGAAATGGTGCTTATTCACGCAGGTAAAATTGTAAGAAGGCGCCAGATCGTGGTTTCTCAAACAAACATCTCGGTAAACATTGCGAAAAAGTGCTAATTTACCGTTTTTATACATATATATGGCAAGTTTGCGGGTACAATTGAGAAAGAGCGCGTACATTTTTGAAAAAGTGCTTATATTCACGGCTAAAATTAAGGAAAATTGTTCGTTCGCAGGTGAAATTGGTTTTGCGATGCAACTTCCAATTCAAAATTAATGAAATTCGCTCACATGCGGGTTATGTGGACCTTTTCACTGCTACAATTTGAAGGGGGAAAAAATTGCTCAAGGCAGAATTGGGGAAAAGCACTAATTTGCTGCTATAATTGAGGGAAAACGAATTGGCAAAATTGTCACCGTTTGTTGTTGATTGATGGAATTGTCGTGGCTAAAATTGAGAAATTGCGTTCATCCAGAGGTTAAATTGAGGAAAAACTGTTCTTTTGCGGCTGAAGTTGACAGATCGAACGCACCAACTCGCGGTTAGGCTATGCCCAGTGATGGCCGCAATTGAAATAATAAATAAAAATGCGTAATTTCACGGTTTTTTGAGACATTTTAACGGCTAAAATTAAGAAAATGGGTTATTAATATTACCAGTTTTTAAGCCATACAACTTGATTAATGTTATGTTTTTAGGGTTTTGGCTTTTTTCTTCTTCTACTTCTTCGTTTCCTGAGCTTTCGCCTTCTTTTGCTGAAGGTATCGTCAGAGAACTTTTTTTTTTTTTTTCAAAAAACATTAATCAAGATAAGCGAAAATGTGTTGTTTTTTTTTTAGTGAGAAAAAACCGCAAAATTGGTTTTATGGATCGAAATACAAGACATTTGAGGAAGAAATGTCAGTAAAAGTGATGTCTTAGTGGTCGAAATCAGTGATACTGGTTGCTTAGTGAGGCAGAGATTCTAATGTGCATAATTTGGTTTTCATAAAAAAAACAACAACAAAAAAAAACAAAAACAAAAAACAGCGAAATTGGTGTATGCATTAGTAGGCGAAATTCGAGTAATTGGTTCTGATGCTGAGCAATTCCTGCGAAAGTTTTAATCATTAAAAAAGAGTTGAATTTTAACTTTTTGATGGAATTTGGGGGTGGGCACCTGCCCCACGAAATCTGCGCTTTTGATTCTAGTGGAGGGCAACTGCCCACCCCTGCCCACCGCTGGCTACGCCCATGATTAGTCTTCACCGATGGTCTCAGAGATATTTCACCAAATCGAACAAAAGGGCCCTCAAATCCAAATTTGAGATCATGCAGTGCCAACACCCGACGTGGAATCTTCAGGATTTTTTTAGGAAATGGAAGGATGTGTATCTGAAAGAGATTGCCAAGCGTTTATCAGTTTGTCCAGCTTCAGGCTCCAGCTAATTTTCCGTCAGCGGCAGAAAATGGTCAATTTTTGACGGGCCATATCTCAGGAACCATTAGTCGTACGGAGATACAATTTGGCTTAAATAGTCGTAAACTTAGTATTTCAAAAATGCAAAGGAGCGCAATCATCGAAAAGTACTTAGTTCCAGAGATACAACCGATTGAGTATAAAAAGTAAGAAAATTTCCAGTTTTTTGCGATTTTCGACGTGCAGCCGACCGATTTTTTGTTGGCAAAGTTCAGATTCGGATTCAGCACCCCAAGAAACATAAGATCCGTTGACAAAACTACTTCTATGCGTTTGTCCCGGCCAATTCCCCATTTGACTGGACTAAATCTTGTCATTTTAATACTCTTTTCATCTAAAGATGATACAAAGAATAGGGGTACTCAAATAATCAGCCTGTAAAAACCTGTAAAGGAGTATTTCCCTGTAATTAAGTAAAATTCCACTCCCCTCCTGTCTATACGTTGCTAAAGAATCTCGTTTCTTTAGTAAGGCATAGACAGGGGGGGGGGATTTTACTTAATTACAGAGAAATACTCCTTTACAGGTTTACAGGCTGATTATTTGAGTACCCCTAATGAGTCACACAACGAACTCCTTACGCCCTTGTGCCTTGTGAGACATATAGGCACTACCTGGCCGCTTCGTTCAATGGCTCGTCCAGATTCGACTCAATCTTGTTCAAGTGTCGCTAGAGAACCTTTAAAACACAGGTACTGCAACACGGATTTCAGCGCCATATTTGGTCCCTCAGTTGTTAGGGTAAACAAAATATCATGAATGAAAAAATTGTCATCGTAACTGCAAACAAACGCGGAACGCGATCGAAATAAATAAATTTCTCGATTTTGACCGTGAACTAGCGATTTTTCTCAATTGCGCTTTTTTCTGTTGTTGCCTCGAGAAAACCACGAATTTTGCGTTTTCAAACATTAATTGTTGAGCCAGGTGAGCGATGGACTTCAGCTTTTTCTCAATTTTCGCCACATATTAGTGATTTTTTTCATTTTCAGCCACGGATTAGTGATTTATTTTCGTTTTCTACTATGAGTCAACGCTTTTCTGCTATCGCTCAAAGACTTTATTTGATTTTAGCGTTTTTTTTTTTCAACGTTCTCCCGCGTACTTGCCCAAAGAGTAGCACATTAGAACGCTTTCTCAATTTCTTCTGCCTTATAGACCTACCGGTATTTGTAGTTGGCGTTTTTTCTCTGGTTTGTCCGCGAAGTTGCCTTCAGATAATTATCTCGAATTGGAGTATTTTTCCTAATTTAAGTGGCAAATGATCGCTTGTTCTCAATATTTGCCGCTAATCATCGCTTTGAAACCTAAAAATCATTTTTTTTTTTCACCTATTTATGCTTTTTGGTGCCCTCCCCTCAATGAATGGTGGCCTCACCATCACGAGATCGCCCATTCGTCGTGAAATCATCATTCTGTGCAGATCCCCCTTCAACAGTCGCCCTTTGGTATGTACAAGGTATTGGAAGAAATCTCTGGAATGACTATCAACAAATTTTTGGCGGACGCCATCTTCTTAGGGGGGGTTTAAACCCCCAAAACCAACCCCGCAGATCCGCCACTGCTTAGGCCCGTGGCGGATCCACCATTTTATCAACGGGGGGGGGGGGGGTCGAAGCAAAAATTTTCTCCTCCCTGATAGGAGGGGGGAGGGGAGAGATTGCACACCGCCAGTCAAACAGAAAGATATAGTAGCCACTTCTCCTGATTTTTCGGGTTTCTTTTCCTGGAAGAATGAAATCAAAATCTTCGGTTGGGGGGGGGGGGTCCTTTACCCAGCCAGTGGTTTCATATGAATTTTCCCGCTTCTTTATTTGTAGTGATGTGATAACTGTCGATTCACATTTATAATTGCATTCATTTTCTTACCTCTATTTTTCATTTTTTGTATTTCTTTCTTATTTTATACTATTTTACTGACCTTAAGGGGGGGTTTTGTCCCCCATCCCCCCACCGTGGATCGGCCACTAACCGTGGGCTATCTCGACCAGGGCGAACTGGGGAAATGGCGATCAGTCGGCCACTCATAAGAGCGGTTGTTGGGGAGGGGGTTTGCGGATTGTGAATTTCGCCCAGAGGTTCATTCAATTTTAGCCTGGAGAGCCCGCCTGGGAGAATACTGTGCCGAGCAGTTCAGTTCTCATGCTCATGGGGAAGGAGCGTTTCTCATGAGGGACGGATGATGCAGTGAGGAAATAGACAATGAAGATGAAGGACTGCCAGACACATACAACACCAGGTTACCGGCCCGTTAGTGACTGTCAGCGGATGTACTGACTGCCCACGGTGTGGACCACGCGAAAGTGGGCGTTCTCAGGTGAGACTGTGGGTGGCGGACGGGTACTCTGAAATAGAATAGAGTTTCACTCTGCATTGGCATCCAAGTACGACAATGAATACTGGACTGGATGTGAAACTGGAAGTTGATGCCGGAACTTGAGAGAATTGAACTGGAGGGACCCAGGAATCAGGATTCGAAAAGCTTGTTGTATGTCCTCTATGAATTCGAGAGTTTGCTCACTACTCCACAACACAATAAACTCGGGAGCAAAAATTAGAACTCAATAGTTCTGTTCCAACGAGAACGAGGTGTTTCGAATATGTTCGGAACAGAAATTTAAGATTATTACATTTTATTGGCTGTTCTGATGGGAACTCTGCTCCGAACATGTTCCAAACACCTTGCCAGAACAAACACCTATTCACTCAACTGATGACAACTACAACAAACAACACAATTGATGACAAATGCAAGTGCTGGGCTCAATCAGCTAAACTGCCAACAAATCATGAGACGAGAAAGCCCGAGAAAGCTATATAAAAAAATTTAAAAATAGGTTCTTCAATTCACTCCCACACTGACCCAATGTTGCGCAACATGAATCAGAGAATCCCATTTCCGTTGGGATGCAAAAATATTCAAAAATACTAACCCGCAACACATGATATCAGACACAAAGAGTCCACTCTGCCGAGACTCACGCGATATTCATTTCTAGACACAAAGAATCTACTCAAAGAGTCTCAGTGTGGACTAGAATCTAGACAAAAGAATAAAAAAAAAAGAATCTGCAACACATGATATTCAAGCAAAAAAGAATCGACTCTGCCCCGACTCTTTCGGGATTCATTTCTAGACACAAAGAATCGGACTCAAAGAGTCTCAGTGTGTACTAGGCTTTAACTCCTATGTCATTATCACTGTGCCATATGGATGGTTCTTTAAACAAAACTGATAAGTCAGTACTAATTCATGAGTTAGAGAAACAAGTCGAAGATATGGAGCCCATAAACTTTTTTTTTTTTTTTTAACCATACAGCCATGGTGTTTTTTAAAGAATGCATTTCGGGCCCATTCCCGGTGCCCCTCATTAGCATTACCGCTTCACCTCTAAGGCCAAACACCCCGGAGTTTTGGAGCAGTGTCAAAAAATATATTGCAATGCCTTGTCAATAACGCTGCAAGTAGAATAGCTATTGTATTTGATCGATATTTCATACCCTCAATCAAAGATTATGAACATTCTCTCAGGGGTAATTTAAACAATGGGGAATTCCACATCTCCGGTCCTCAACAAACAAGAACAGCAGATTTTGCAAAAGATTTGAAAAATATGAAGTTTAAGGAAGCTTCTGATCGATCATTGGGCTGATTAAGAGATGGCAACTGTAGTGCGTGGGCCGGTGCTTGTAACGATGCCGGTACGTCTACAATTAACGTACCTCGCGGAGTCGGCCAGGGAACACCTTGCGGTTGAAGTCAGGCCTTGGGGTTGCCTTTTGGGACGCGCCACAAGGACACTGACCCGCGCACAAGGATGTTCCTGGGGGCTAGAGTACTCCGCGCACGGGAGTGAAACTTATACGTAAGAAAACCGAGGAACGAAGTTTAGTTTGGTCGCCAATCACGGGAAGCGCTAAATGTTTTTTAAATTACATTTTAAAGATACCCCGCGGCCCTCCTCACCATAAATGTCAGTTGGGCGAATAAATTTGTGAAACTTTGCAATCCACTCCATTCACTCCAAGTTGACGCTGTCACTTTTGAGACATGTGCGAAGTTGAGCGAATTAAATTATATTTTATTTTTTATTATTTTTTTTCGAATATATTGTTGTTCGGCAAAATGGGCCACGAAAAATGTATCGTTCCCGGATGTTCGTCGATGTATGAAGCTGGTGGCGTGATCGGTTTTTTTCGAATTCCAAAGGATGGCAGGTTCGCTGATTTTATTTTTCCAAAATTTAGACGACTCTAGACGGCAAGTTTGTTTGTGGTTTTACTAACGCGTACATTTATTTGTGTCTCTGAGAAGTCAAGTTTTAAAGAAATAAATGGGTATTCAAGCAAAACTTTGGTTTTTCATTTATCTATTTCTGTGAAAATTCAAGGCTGGACTGGAAAATGTTCATCTCATACATTTTATTAGTGCATTTCATCATTTTTTAGTCGTTTTCCAGAAAAAAAATTGGATGATTCAATTTGAACTTGAAACATCTCAATACGAAAGTGAAAATTAAGGTAGACGGTAAAGGCGATTGGAGGAGGGGAAGTTCCCCCCGTACGTCGCATGGTCCATCGAAGGTTCGGTCGCTATTCACTTGGATCGCAACCGTCGCTCGAAATCGGCCTCACATTTTCCCTATTCAGATTCTTCTCTATAGAGTATTAAACCGCTCCCCGACTCCGCGGTTGAGATCAGGCCCCGGGGTTGCCTTTTGAGACGCGCCACGGGGACACTGATTCGTGCACGAAGATGCTCTAAGGGAAGGAGAGTACTCCGCGGTTGACTTCAGGCTCCGGGGTTGCCTTTTAGGGCGCGCCACGGAGACACTGGATCGTGCACGGAGATGCTCTCGGACAAAAAAATAAAAATAAAAATAAAGTTTATTTAGTCAGCTTTAGGAACGGGGGAAAGCGCGACCGGTGACGACCAAAAGACGACTGAATTGTTGGAGCTCAAGCTCGCTTTATATAGGGCTTTTTGCCCCCCCGTTCCTCTATCTTTCCTTTTTTATTTAATAAATATGTGAAGGAACAAAATTAAGTCGCGGATGAAGCGAAGAATAAAAAATGGAGTGGAACACAACACACGCCGCCCCCAGCGTTCCGCGACTCGCGTGTGGCATACGTCTGCGTCTGTTTATCCGTCGGAAGAATCGAGATGACGACGCCGTGAGAAGGGACGTTCAAAAACTTACGCTTTGGTGTCTGTGTACACCTATTGGTGGATAGACACTTCGGTGCTGTTCTTTCAAGAGGTGTAGGGTTGTAGGCGTTGGGTCTTATTCGTTGAATAGTGTCGACGGTAATTCTCTCAGGAGTCCTCCATGGAATTTGCTCTCTCATCAGGGATTCGACCGGAGGCTCGCGAAAAATCATTTCTTGCAATATTCTCTTCAGTTCGTGGTCCTCCATTTCCATTTCTTAACTGTCAGCTGACACTATTGCTTGTTTTGTATTTTTGTATCGTTTGTAGTTAATGCGTCATAAGCACGGGTCGAACCGGAGTGGCGGTTTAGAAATTCGTCCGGAACGAGTCGTGTAATAAGGTGATACATCTGCCGCCTGTACTGGGTCTTCCATCGTGGGTCCATAGGGGCTCGATGGAGACAGTTGCAGATGCTCTTCCGTTGAGTTTTGCGATGGGCGGGGTAGACTGGGTGACATAGGGTTTACGGCAATCTCTTCGGGAAAGAGGAAAGCTGGCTTGACTCGATCGATCGAAACACGGGTTTCTCTATTCGGGAGCAGAATTTTTAACGTTTTGTCATCCCTCTGTAGAACCTGGTGTGGTCCGCTGTATGTGGGCTGTAGCGTTCGTTTGTTCGAGTCGTTCCGCAGAAAAACGTGTGTGCAGTTTTTTAGCGCCGGACTAATGAATGGTCGTCTCCATTGTGACATTTCCCTGAGATGTTGCATATCTTGTTGGAAGTTTCGCAAGAAGTCGTCGAAGGTGTTGACAGGAGGCGTAGGCACGAAAAATTCTCCAGGCAGTCGTAGAGGTTGATTGAAGAGTATTTCTGCAGCAGACGTTCCTTCCTCCCTCTTAACAGCAGCCCGGAGTCCCAACAACACCGGATAGAGAATCCTGCTCCAGTTTTCCGAGTCGAGGTATGTGGTCAGTGCTGTTTTAAGCGTTCGGTGCCACCGCTCTATTGTTCCATTAGCTTGTGGATGGTAAGGCGTAGTTCGAATCCGGGTAATGCCCAACATTTGAGTCAATTTGGCAAATAGATCCGACTCGAACTGTCTACCTTGGTCGGTGGTGAGCCGCTTGGGTATTCCGTAGCGAGAAATCCAGTGTTTATAGAATTTTCTGGCGATTGTGCTACTTTCAATATTTGTTAGTGGAATTGCTTCCATCCAATGCGACCTGCGATCAATTAGGGTAAGACAGAATCTTTTTCCTTGGGAAGGCGGTAATGGGCCGATGATGTCCATGTGTACATGTTCTAGTTTTGCTGCCGGTGTAAAATTTCCGATCGCTGAACGTGTGTGTCGTGTGGTTTTGCAGGCTAAACATTGCCTTTGCCGATGTCTTTATGCATTGATGGCCAGAAGAATCTCTGGGAAATCAGTTTTCGAGAAGCTTTAATCCCAGGGTGACTTAATCTGTGGAGTTTTAGAAAAACTGGTCGTCGAAATGACTCAGGCAAGTATGGTCTATTACTCCCGGTGGATGTCTCACATAGGATCTTTACGTTCATTCCCGGCACGGATACACAATCGAATTTAAGATTGGACTGGGCGCTGAGAGATGGAATCGAGGTGTCCTGTTCCTGTCCCATTGCCAGGGCATTGTAATCCTCCGATAGGGATATCTCTTCAATCCTTGAAGTTGGTAATGCACGACGATACATCGACGTATCCACTCTTTACAAAAAATTAGGACCGAAAATTTCAAAGGCTCTTCCAGCTTTGCACGCTTTCTTTGGTTGCGATTTCAACCCGGCATTATACTGACGAGGGAAAAAGAAACCTTTACAATTGTTGATGAATTCAGAAATTTTCCAACTAGCATTTTTTGATTTAGGATCAAAGGAGCATAATGCGCAGGATTCTTTTAAAACCATACAGTCCTTTATTGCAATTTGTACGGGTTGAAAAAGCTGGAGGATGTAAATCAAGCCAGGCTAATCATCTTCAATAACACATACAAGGCGAAAGACAATTCCAGACCATTCTCCTTGACTATCCGAAATTACGATGCTTGCAACTTGCCACCCTGTCAAGCGGAATTAATGCAGCAAGTTTTGCGGACAAGATACATCGCATGCTTGTGGAGAAACGCTCATGACGCAAAAATTACAGAACTTTTACCAATGGGTGGCAAGTTGTCGACGGAAAGTTAGAAATTATTTCTTTTGCAGGTGATCAGTTGCCAAAAGCCTATGCAGATGTAGAAATATCACATCGGGGAATCTTGAGTCTTTACCTTGGTTTAGGTCCTTTTTTAGTATGCTCAAGCGACGAGAAACTTCTCAAACGACGGCGAGAGAGGTGTCAATCGGACCGAAATTATTAATTATTTTTTACCGAAAAGAGGTACGACTTCACGGACAACGAACATCAACGCACAAAACTTTTTTTTTTTTTTACACACTCCCGCACTTTCTTGTACAGGGTTACCGATAGGTGGCGCAGCAGGAAGGTCACCGGGTGTACCAGACCGGGTACGAAATTTAAAATAAGTTTCCATGCTCTTTACAAAAAATAGAATTAATCAGGGACTTGAGAGGGGACTTAATATAATAACAGATTTTGTACAATTAATAGTGATTGCAATAAAATAAAAAATAAAGAAAACTAATTATCAAGTTGGGAGGAAGAAATATCCACCAACGCGTTATCCACTTTAAAAAATATTGCTTATTTTTGTGAATTATTTTTTGTTACAGATACGCAATCTGAAAATGAAATTGTGTCAGAAGAGGAATCATCTGATGATGAAGATGACGATAAAAATTAATGTTCAAAAAAGTTAAATATACATATATTTCATAGATTAAACATATCACCTGCATCATTGACCCCACCATGAGGTTCGAATTGGACAATTTGAATTAGGGAGAAACGTTTCACTCAGAAAAAGCAAATACTTACCAAAAATGCATCAGATTCTTCAAAGAATCTGAGAAAAATTTAAAGAAATATTACCCAATATGTAATACTTAAAGGCCTATAAATGGTTCGGAGCTCGCGGAGCAGTCCCGTATCGACCAAAAGAGCGACTTTTCATCGAAATCTGCCTGGAACGTGAACAATTGAACAAGATGACCGAACAAATAGACGATTTCCGTGGAAAAAGCGAAGGTTTAAATTTAAGACGTTTTCAGTCAAGCGCCGGTAAGGTTGAGGGAAAGGGATAAATTTACTTGCTAGGTCAAAACCAGGTCGACCCGGAATGGAAGAACTCCTACAGTCACCGAAGCAGCAATAGTATCGCATTTTTCTGACTTTAGATGAGAAGCACGCGAAGGAAGTATAATTGTGGACTCGAAATAAACGAAAAACTCAAAAAATCGTGTAGTATTTGAAACCGAAGTACACTCGTAGTAATGCTAGCAATGTGAAAAAAATACTGTTAAAGAGGATTCAGGCCATAGAGATAAAAATGAGTGGAGAAAGCTTGGGCTTGAAATTTGTTGGCCGTAGTTATAGTGGGAGGCATAGATAAAGGAAGTATACTATAGTTGGGAAACTGGCGGTGGTGGGGGTAAGACAGTCTTTTGCGCTCCCTGGCGTAAAGCCGCCCAACTACTTTCACCGAAATCGCCGGTAGATAGCGGTAGTTTTTCTCTTTCACGTACTTTATTAATTGGTCTGTTCCAGTGAGGTGTTGGGAAAATATTCGGAGTAGATTTGCTATAGGACCAGCCAATATTTTATTGGCTGGCCCCATGGCAAATTTGCTCCAAACATGTTTCCAAACACCTTACTGGAACAGACTAATATTCCTATAGGTTCAAAAAGAAAAAAACTGATCCAATATTTATGGTTGTTATTTTATTGACAAAATTTCACAAATAGGAGTATTCATGAACAATGCTAAACCTTGTATTTTTGTTATTATACTACAATCCGAACAGATGGGTGCAGTTCACAGATCAATTAGACTTTTATTTAGACTTTTATGCTCTCCAACCACTTCCGAGCCAAATCACGATTGGAGGGCAAGTAATGTTGGGGCAATGTTCTGTCCTCACAGCCGGGTACACAGCACTTGTGCTTCCCACCAGGCGTTGTTACTATGTGTGGATGTAGGAACAAGGATTCAAAGGAAAATATATTCCTGAATAACTCGGAAATACCTTTAAGGTAGGAACAGAGGTTCGTTCTTAAAACGCTTGAAAAGTAAAAAACGGAATGCGTTCTGGAAGAGAACAACAACAAAAAATCAAGGCGAGGGAGAAGTTCTGAAAATAACGGTTGAAATATAGACAGGAGAAAAGGCAGGAATGAAAGAGAAAAACGAAAAAACAAGGATTTGAACAAAGGAACCAAAACAACTAACCAAGCACGAGGCACAGAGCACACTGAAAGGCTCTGACCGACGAGGGTTTCTAAGCGCTAGGTTCCTGAGCGGCTGGCCTTCTAACTAAATTTCGAAAAGGTAGCGCTCCAAGCGTAAAGCCGTCTAAAAACTCTGTCTCAATTATGAACAATAGAGTTTCCACAGTAACCTCAAGTCAAGTCGTTTTTTATTTACATGTCCACTTTGAATTTCTAGTTTTGTTCTTTTTCCCTCTAGTATGTCTATAAATTGTCACTGTGAGTTTTTAGATTGTTTCACAGGAGATTAATAAAGTGAATAACCCACAACTAACTCCGGAGAATCTTTATTTTAAACGGTCGACCAGTTGTTGGACTTCTTTTCCGGATATTTCAACGTACGCAAGTAGCTCCAATCCTCTTCCGGGAATCACGACAGAAGCCACCGGGAAATCCGTCACTCATGTTTTTTATGAATACGTCATGCTTCTAAGTTCAAGATAACTTGTTTTTTACTGATGTGTTGTGTATTTTTGGGTATGTTTCTTCAGGGGTCGATCCTCTGAAAGCAAAGGAAAAAAAAAATTCGCTCCGGCAGCTGGCGGTCGGAAAGAGAGCATTTCATTTCTTTACGGGTACCCTAAGCCGTCCCACAAGTAATAATGTTGAGACCATGATTTGTTTCGTTAATGTTTGACCCTTCCTCGTACTGTTTGCTGCCGGGTTTGTTTAAGCTGAACTTAAACAAAAACAATTGACAAAAAATTGTCCATTTCTTGAAAAGGAATTCGTGTTTGTCCAATTGCTGAAATCAAGCTTCCTTACTGCAAGTAGATGCACAATATTATCCTTTTCGTGAAATGGATAAGTGAGGAATCTCTGATGCTGAAACAAGTTTTGTTTTATTTAAAAAGGTTATTTTATTGAGCACTCAAAAACCCTCTAAAAATGGCGTTGTGCATCCACTTGTAGTAAGAAAGCTTAATTTCAGCAACTGGACAAACGCGATTTCCTTTTCAAGAAATGGATTTTTTTTTGTCCAGATGTCTTAATTTTTTAAAATTACGGCAAGTGGAGCCACTTCGTGAAATGGACATTCATTTCATGAAGTGGACAATTTCGCCAAGTGGATGCGATATATATAATATGAATTCTGGAGACCAATGAATTCGTGTTCTAGAGGTTCTGAAAAGTGAAAAAAACATGACATGACCCATGTTTGCCACCATCATGACGAGACCAATAGTGCATTTTCAGAATGAAATGCACTTAAAAAAAAAAAAAAAAAAAAAAAAAAAAAAAAAAAAAAAAAAAAAAAAATTCGCTCCGGCAGCTGGCGGTCGGAAAGAGTGCATTTCATTTAGGAACAGAAACCTAGGACCTAGGCGGATCTAAAGGCTGGTAACGGCGGTGTCTCCCCCCCCCCCCCTGGAGATGGTCTAATAGCTCTAAACATAGGGGAAGGGGGTTGGAAAGGTGATTGTGGTGTAATGGGTGATGGGGAGGGGTTTCGATTTTCCCACCTCCAAGAGAGGTCCCAGATCCGCCCTTGCCTAGAACGTCCCAAAACTACCAATTTAGTAAAATTAAAAGGTTTCAAAAAGTAATTGATATCGCCTCTTCTTCCAATACCCCCCTCTACATGATCACGCCTCTTCCCTAACTCTCGATAAAATGAAAATCATAATAGAAATATATTGTGCTCAATTCCAAATCGCTCGAGTAAGTTGGTGGTATTTTACGATTTGTTCGCCACTTCAAGCATTCAATAACCGTTAAAATTGGCTGTCATTCCTTTGAGACAAAATAGTGGAGTATTCTTCAAGTATTTGCGACAAAGGAGGTAATCTCTCTGCAAGATACTCATTGCTTTGGTTAACCGGTTTTCGGTCTATATTACAGATCATGTCCAGACCCGTGGTTGACTTTCTGTCCAGACTTTAAGAAAATTCACAGTCAACTGACTTTATTAAAGTAGAAGAATTAGACTTTAGACATGATTCGACTAGATTATCTATATCGAATAATAAATAAAAGCAATCCCGCGACAAACGGGATCAAGAAAGTAACGCGCATTAAGAAAATTTCAGCACCGTCAGACTGCCGATAGCCGAACTTGTCTGATGGCTCTGAAACATTCATTGAACGCTAGAATACTGATCAATCGAAAGAAAGCCTCAAAACAAAAGAAAGAAAATCCAATTAACAAACAAACGAACGAACGGAAAGAAAGAGGCATGAATTACATTAAAAGCAGTGAAGTCAAAGTAGCTTCAAACCACAATGAAGGTCCAACAAAAGCATAGCTTTAACAGCATCCAAGGTCCCACCGCAGCAAAGGCCCAATGGCAGCAATTTTCGAACCACAATAATGCCCCATCCACAGTAAAGCCTCAACCACAGTAAAGCACAAACCACAGTAAAAGCCCAAACCATAGTAAAGCCCCAACCACAGCCAAGCCCCAACCACTACAAAGCTCCAACCACTCTTTGAGATCCAACTACAGTGTAGCTTCAACCCCAGTGAAGTTTTCATTTTATTCTCGTTTCTTCTTTTTCTTGATTTTTAATCCGGACTCCCAAGGAAGACTCCAATCACAAAGCTGGCCCAACCACAGAAAAGTCCAACTACATCAACATCAGTTTCTGGAGCAACATTTCAAAGATTTTAGTAAGAGGGAGGGAAGGGTGACCAGTAGAAATGCTGCCAGAGTCAACCTGGCACGAAGAAATAGGCCACTTGCAACTTAACGCAGGACACACAGTAGGACGCCTAAAAGCCAGTTTAAATGGAGGGGGGGGGGTGGATCAAAGATGTAGGCACTTCCTCTCGCCACTCCCTCTCCCCCACACTTGTTATGTTATGTGGCTGAAATAAATTTCGAGGGTTTGTCTTTCCGAATTATTGACACTCACAGATCTTAATATTGCTGATCAGGCTACTAAAAAATCCAATTTCACAGAATTGACTCCCTAAAAAGAACATTATTCATGCATGTAGCCAGATATGGCTTGAAATTACGTGAAAATCGACACCCCACACCTCTATGATCTTAAAACCTTCGAAAATCCCCATTTTGGATCAGCTTTTGGCCTATATAAACCCAGGGAGTTAGTAGATCAAGCTCATCAGATGTTAGGACCAACTAGATCCAAAATGGAATCTATGTGCGAAAGAACGAGTTTTTTCGAGCAAACGTAGGGAAAGATATGGCCCGGACGGACATTTAAGAAACCGTATCAAGACATGTTAAAACTTACTCAGAAAAAAGTTTGAGAGTGGATTGTGAAAAACACTTCCTGACCGAAAACACAGGTCTATTATTCGGAATGAATAATAAACCAAAACAGGCTGCTGAAGCCACCCTCGAAAAATAAATGTCGTGGGTATGGCCATTTTCAAATAGTCATACCAAAAATTCAGCAAGGTCGGCCCTCACAATAATAATTTCGTGCTGTTGGCTCATTAAAGACCAAATTAGCGGGGCTGGGTCATAAAAAAAAACAAAAAAAACCAGGGTTTGGCCCACTCGAAAAATAAATTTCGCGGGTCTCGCTCCTTTCAAATACAAGTTTAGCAAGTCGGCCCTCTCAATATCAATGTCGTGGAGTTGGATTCCTGGAAAAGAAAATGTTGATGGGTTGAATAAATAAAAAAACAATTTTGCGGTGATAGCTCATCCAAGAAAACAATTTCGTGAATTTGAGTGGATTTTGCACCCCCCCCCCCCTTACTTATAGACGGCATAATCGAGTTCTTCCACCGCCGAAAAAATGTCTACCTCGAAAAATGTCTGAATGATATCTAGATCCGACACTGCCGAAAACGAGTCACCCGGACCCGGATAACCGGGGCTGATGAGAACCGTGAGTGCGAAACGGAGGCAATAGGTCGTTAAAAGTTGGGAGGGAAAAGAAAAAAAATCCTTCATCCTAATGCAATTTATTCAATTTTTTCTTGTTTGTTCCAGACCGGTTTTGACCACCAGTGTCATCATCTGTGGGTGTTTAAAATCTGTAGGAGAAAAGGAAATAAAAAATCGCCCTCCAACCGAACATTATAACGGATAGAAACACACAAAACTTCTGATAAAATAGACGAAGGGCTTGTGCAAAAACCAAAAAGATCATGAACCGTAATTAAGAAAACAGTGCGTACTCATTAACTGTTCTGGACGTCACGCTGATCAATTCTACTACTTTAAACACAGTTACAGAGCCCCAGGTGATGACCCCTGATGGTCGAAACCGGTCTGGAAAAAAATTGCGTTGCGACGAAACATTTTTCTTATTCCCCCTCCCTACTTTGAACCCTGCACCGTCGCTCCTTCATGGGATACCAACTACATGCCAAAGCCGAAAAGGAAGACATAAAAAAAAAAGAGGACAATTTTGCCCTGGAAAATGTGCCCGGACCTCTCCGGACGCACTGAAAAGTAGGACAAGTCCGGGGAAAGTAAAACGTCTGATCAGCCCAGGGGACGAATATCTAGTTAGAAGGGCTAAATCGGAGATTTCCGAGTCTAGCTATGGTTTCGAGGGCAGCCAGTCCGGTCCCGGGACCGTATAAATGTTGTTTTTTAGGTAGAAGAACCTGTAAACCAATCGAATAGTCAGTTTTGGGCTCAAATCCCTACAGTTAGAGGCTACATTTGACTTTGACTGGTCAGGGCTCCAGTGCAACATTTCAAAGTTTCCTGACAGTTTATGGGTTGGAATTGACCGCCTTTGGCTTGAAACTTCATATTGCGTAATTGTACACTTTCAAGAACGAATAGACAGTGGGAGGGGCTTCACGGTTCCATTGCTGAATTCGCAAGTTGCAAGTATGAAGAGAATAGGTTGAGTTGAGCTTCTGAGTGTGAGCAGCCAGTTTCTGGGACTAATAGCGTTATCTATTTGCATAAAATTCAGCTCTGCAGCCGAGCATTTCCACCCGTCTTCTCTGAATTATATCATATGGTGACGGACAAGACGGGTGGAAATGCTCGGCTCCAGAGCTGATTTTTTTGCAAATGGAAAACGCCGTAAATTACCAGGATTTTGGAACAAAATTCCAGATTTTATCAAGTTAAACTGGTCGTTGACTGGATGAGCAGCTAGTTACATGGGCGTAGCCAGAACGTGGTCTAGGGGTGGGCAGAAGATGAAAACAGGCGATTTTATCCCAAAACGTTTGGCGGTTTTACCTAGAAGATGAATAGTTCTCTCCAAAACTGTTTAATTGACCACAAAATTGACTATTTTTAACCAGAAAATTGGAGATTTTACTATGAAACTGGCGATTTTACTCCAAACCTGAAGTATTCTTCCGAAGATGTCACTACAAAAACTGGCAATATTACCTGAAAACTGTCAGTTTTAACCCCAAAACACGTCCACAAAACGCACGTTACCCCCCTTAACTACAGTTTAACCCTAAAACTGGCGGCACCACCCCAAAACTGACAAGTTCACACCATAACTGACGATTTCCCCGAAACGGACAATTTTACGCCGGAACTTTAACGACTCGGTCTTAAAAATTTTGACGATTTCAACGCAAAACTGACAATTTCACCACAATACTGACGATTTTACCACAATTCCGACGATCCCACCACAATAATGACGATTTGTTCCCAAATGAGACGATATTACACTAAAACGGACGATTTCGCCCCAAAGCTGAGACGTGTTACCCCAAAAAATGTCACTACAAAACTGGCGATTTCGCCCCAAAATTTCTACAGTTTCACCTCAAAATCGAATAGTTTTACTCTAAATCTAAACCAAGTGATTTTACTCTCAACCTCAAGTGTTGCTCCGAAAAAACAGTTTTATCCGAAAAATGCCGATTTTAACCTAAAATCTTAAGATTTCATTCAATTAACTCATGTTACGAACTTGAACTGACATGTTTACGTTAAAACTGGTGGTGAATAACACCCCAAAAGTGATTATTTCACCCAGAAACTTCCCCAAAACAGATGATTTTACGCGAAAACTACTGACAACTCTGTCTTGAAAATTCCGACGAAATTTTCAGTTTTGATATAACACATCAGCTCTGGCGTGAAATCTTTAGTATTGGACTAAAATCGCCACTTTTTGTGATGAAATTCTGCAAAACTTAAGATTTCGCGCCAAATGTGACATGTTATAATAACTGAAGATTTTAAGACAGTAGTAGTGATTTTACCCTTACTTTCTGAATTTGAACTAAATTTGACAGGTTTCTCTCAAAATGAAATTGTTTACCCCCAAACTGGCAAATTTTCCCCAAAACTGACGTTTTTAACCCAAAATTGAAGTTTTTACTCTAAAACTGCTACCAGAAAACTGAAGTTTTCACTACAAACTGGCGATTTCACCCTAAAAATAAATTTAGTGTTTTTACCTCAAAACTAAAAATTATACATCGAAACTGGTGATTTTAGCACAGAAACTGCGCACCCCTGCCCCCTCTGGCTACGCCCATGGCTAGTTAGGTAGGTACTGGCCTAAAATTGACAATTTTTGGGCCCAAAAAAATAATTTAAGGGCGTACTACCTTTGCAGCATACACACAGGTCTGTGAGTTCCTGATGAAAATCAGATCGTGTCTGCGGCGGAAGGGTCAATTTGATTTGAGGGACTTAATCACTGTATTTAGAAACCCAGTTATCCAGAGAATCAGCCAGGCCCCAGCTCGTTGAAGTCCACCGAGAACCATCAGACGAAACGGGAACGGGATACGTTGCCGTGTTACGGTCAAGGAACCACCAGGATAGCCCCAGAATGAAGGTATTTTGGGGTACGACACACATAGGCGGATCTATTGCCTTTCTCAAACCGGGAGGGATCTAAACCCAAAATTAAATGAAAAGACGTTGACAGGTTGTGTGGCCAAAGAATAGTCACGGTAGATACCAAGCCAGAGATCGGAAAATAAGACGTGCCCTAAAAACAGAAAACGCCTTGTTACCTTACCAACTTCAATAGCCTTAAAACCGTCTACAATACAACTTCACAAGAAAACGGTACTCACGATCCAAGAAGAAACACGTGAGTCAACACTCGATGTCTCGGCACACACCCGCTGCTTGAACCTGAGTTTCTTTCAGCCTACTTGCAGAAGTTCGCGGTAAGTAAAATATTATTTCATAGCTAATTATTGAGTCACTTACAAACCCCATTTTACACATAGCCGTCAACCTCAAAAAGTTGACTGGTATTCAACCTGTCAAATGGTTTACTGGCCTTCATTGCCCTGGCACAAAATTTTTTATTTGACATCTTCAGGGAACCGGTGTAACAGAAAATCGGGTGTCTTCAAATTTAATCATTGAGGACACAACAATTATTACCTTTCCGTTTTCTTTCGTTCCTTGGTATGAGCATAGTTTTGGTCCTTCATTTGAGTCGAATCCTTGTTCGGTATTAATCAATTCACTTTTCTTTAATAAACTTAAAAACAAAAAAGGCTGCAAGTAACCAGTGAATCTTCAATGAAACCTTCAAACACTTCAACTGGTTCATCTTGGAACCACACCACCCCTCACTGTGTTTGGATCGATCATGATTGTTTTGATGTTGGTAATAGTTCGCTTGCTTTTGCTTTCGCGCGCTTGGTTTTGACAACCCCCAATTCACACACTTCTCATCTACAGTTGGCTAGTTGTTGTGTTGTCTTGGCTTCTTGGAATTTTCAGCGGAACTCGAAAGTTTCTATCTAGTTCTACTGATTTTTTTTTTCTCCAAGACTTCTATTGTTGCGGTACAGGTGAATTTCTTCATGAAATTTAATTCTGTACCGCAGCAAACACAGTGAGTTTAATTTTTTGTTATTTTTTTCTTCTCATTGGTATTTTTGTCCTCGTCGGTTGGACGGGCGTTTCAAACAGAACGACCGACGAGTGGTCTCCCCTCGAAGATTGATGGGTAGACGGGGTTATTCATTTATTTGAATAGGATAATTTCTCTCATCTATTTATTTGCTAACTGATAGTTCGAATAAAATAATGAAAAAAGTTGACTCCGCTCCAGGTCGACGTTGGAATACGCGGTGAAAACATAGTGGTGGGGAGCGGAGTGGTTGAAAGTAGGCAGGCGAGCGCGAAAAAGGCACTGTCTGAGGGGTCTGAGCCACGGGGAAACTTTTCCTAAGCTCCCTACTCGAGTAACAAGGGGATGCCATCTTTTTTTTTCGGTTGAGTTTTCTTTCCCTCGCATCACTTCAACTGTCAGCCATGTTGGACCGGTTTGCCTATCTCATAGGTTTTAATACGAACTCCTCGCATTTTTCTCCGATAATTTTGTATTTTTAAGGGTCAATTGCGCCTGGAATTTTATAAATTTCAAATAAAATTAGAATTGTGTATGGAATGGCTTGAAACTTGGGAATTATCCCGGCAAAACACTTATTGTTCGTGAGAGAAAAAAAACATCTAAGTCTTCCAACGGTCTAATATTAGTATGTTTCAATGTTTAAACGTATCGTTTCAGAGATATTGTAATTTAGTTTTAAAGCAGAAACACCGAAATTTCCATTTGTTTACCCCTCGCCCTCGAGTGAATTTTTTGATGGTTGGGGGAGGGGGTTCTTCAAGAATCCATGGTTTTTTTTAACTGTACACTGTTTTTGATCGTCCGAATTCTTCCTTTTTTTACTAGCGAAAATAATGTTTTAGAGTGCTGATTTTAAGGCTTTCAAGGTGTGTGGGTTAGGGGTGCTGTCGGGATTGCTTCCAAACTTTTCGAAAACAACTCAAATCGCTGTATCAACCGCCCAATTGGTTCCAAAGGGTTGACTTTGCCAGGTTACCCAGGGGATAAAAAGATCAACGACTGATAATTTTTTCATAAAAAAAAAAACTAAAAATGGGGTGATATTTTAGAGTTTCAGAAATCGTGCATCGGTTGAAAATTAAGGGTGGGGGAGGTGTCATTTGTTTCTGCGTAAGATATGCTATTGCTATGGGGGGGAAATATCGGTAATGAGGGAAATGGTTTTTCGAGCACTCAAACATTTTTAAGCGATTTAAACAAAATGTTGACCAGCGGTAATGATTATTTTGACGTAAGTTAGTGGAATGGATGGTGCAGGGCTATTTCTGGGGACAATATTTTGACATTTTGCAAACAAACACCCCCCCCCCCTGTAAGAAGTGCCTCCGGGCCAATGAATAACTGGCAATTGTGTTGGTCCATGTTAGGCATCTGATAGCGTTTCCCATTTGCATAAAATTCAGCTCTGAAGCCGAGCATTTCCGCCTGTTTTCTATTAACCCATTAATTACCAACTTATTTTTTTTTTTACTAAATTTGATTTTTTTATAGCTTATACGTACTGAGTGGCATTGTAAGAATGCTCCCAGACAGTTTTTAAATTTTTATTACATATTGTAAGGAGCGAGGGGGGGTGTCCTCAAACGAGGACCGTGGTAAATGATGGGGTATCAAGCCTTCGGGCAAGGGGGGATCTGTGACCTCTCTCAAGGGGGGGTGATCGAAACTCCTACCCCCTCAATAATCCCCATTAACTGCCTACCACTCCAATCATTAATGTTTAGAGCGATTTGACCAGCTCCGAGGGGGGGGGGGTCTGCTGTCCCCCTCCTCTCAGTGATCGGCATATAATGCCTCCGGGATTATTCATGACTGAAATTATGCTAGACACTAGGTATCTATTTCAGCAAAAAAGAGAAAAAGGCAAATAAACAAGTATTATCAGTATAATCATTGTTTCGCATGGTACGAAGCGAAGCACTTTTTACATAGCGTAATGTTGCATTTTTCGCAATATCGTTCTTCGCTTTGAGTTACAAATTCGCGTTGTTTCCCTTTTGGCAATAAAGTGGTCGATGCCATCGGTTCTGAAGCTGTCCTAAGGTTGGGACAATCGGCTTCTTGACAGAGTTCGTCCCAAGATGCTTTTGTCCGAGCGAAGTTTCAAGTCAACGAAACTTCACACACGAAACCGAGCAATTCCGGGTTTTCGTCGTTGGGCTCATTGTGTACTACATGAGCGTTTACCATGGTCATGTCTTAAAACCTGGTAAAAAGGCACCAGTAGTCCTGTACTACTTTCGTCACTTTTGACCGTTAGGCGATATATTTTGAGGCCGAACAACCGTGATCATTGAAGCTGACCATAATGAAACTGTAGAATTTGAAGACTTTTGGCTGGGCTACAAGCATCTTGCTCACCTTGGAAAATCAGGAACCCTTGGCGGTTGGCTCAATCGTGTCAATTTGTATGGCTATTATTTATTGGTACATTTTTGTCCATATCCATGTACTAGAAAATCAAGGCAAATTGTGGCAAGTAAAATACATGATTCCCCAATGTCTTCATGCACACGCCGACTCAGCTCGCTACCGGTATCGGATACATTTTATGATCATGGAAGGTAAAGGGGGGGGGGATTCTTCTTTTATAATGCTCCTTGCAACGATTTCTCTCTTCCAAGTTCTCACAGCAAGTCAAATTATTACTTACTTTAGTATATGTGATTGAGGGGGAACCTGTTTACCCCGGTACTTACCACTGTCCTATTTTGAGGACACTAATTAGAAAATCGTTAATTTCTCAGTGGTATGATTCATTGAGATAAAAATATTTTTATGGCGTTCTGGGCATTCTATTTCATCAGAAAAATAGCCGTATATAAGTATAAAAATTGCGAGGTGGCTTTGAGCGAATTTTAAAATTCGTCGAAATTTTGTTCTCTTTTTCCAAATTAAAATTTTAATTTTGGCTAAACCACTTTTGATAAAATTTAAAAAAAAAAAGAAAAGAGGTGCCAATGGACTAAACAAAATTTCAATGCATGAAGTCTTAAAAAAAATCAAATGCGTTGGCGTAGAGAGCCTGAAATTCGAGTGTCCTCAAAATAAGACAGTGGTAATTAATGGGTTAATTATATCATTTATGGTAACATAGAAGACGGGTCGAAATGCTCGCCTCCACAGCTCAATTTTACTCAAATGGAAAACGCCATGAGAGAAAATAAATGATATTCTCAAATTTTTGAATCGACCGTGATGCCGTAGTGGGAATTAATGTATTTTTCCCGATATGATTTCATTTCTCTGGCTGCGCTCGTTCGGAGTTTAATTTTTTCGAGTCAAATTCTTCATTTCTTCTTCCTTTTTTTTACAGTAAATTTTTTTTATTGGCGATCAATCCATTATTTTATGATAACGAAACGTGTCGTTTTTTGCCACCTAGTCAAAATTAGTACTTAACAAATAAATACAGGGAGATTCAGGAGGAGATGCATATACTGAGGTATGTTGTAGTACTAAGTATTTGCTTGCGACCAAAATCACCCTATGAGCATAGGATCGCAAATTATTTCCTTCTGAGATACGCGAGATAATTGTGTTTTTTCAGCGACTGGCTACTTTTTCTCCAAAAACTCGATTTCATGGCCTAGCCGCTGTGCTTGGAACTAAACGGTTGACGTTTTTGAAAAGAGCACAAAATTTCACTTCGAAAAACAGTGTTCTACATCGTAATCGTAGTTAAGAATTTTTATGATTTTCCACAAATGACGAAAGTTACTTTTTTAAAAATTAAAAATTACCACTCTCAAAATTGGACCAACTTCAATTTTTAGGAGGTCATTGGAAAGCTCACAAAATGAACATTTTTTCTGATGTTGAAGCATTATAAATTTGGCAGAAATCGTCGCTGATTTACAGGAGAAATTTCAAAAAAGTAGCTTTCGTCATTTATGGAAAATCATAAAAAATACTGAGGTACGTTTACAGCGATACGGAACACTGTTTTCTGAAGTGATTTTTTTTTTTTTTTTTTTAACGTCAACAGTTTTTTCGAAGCCCGACGGCTGGGCTGTGAAATCGAGCTTTTGGAGAAAAATTATAGGCATTCGCTCAAAAAAAAAAACAATTGTACGTGTACCTCAGAAGGAAAGCATATGCGACCCTATGCGATTTTGGTCGCAAATACTTAGTACTTCAACATACTTCAGTATAATGCATGCTTCCTGAATCTCCCTGTATTTATTTGTTAAGTACTAATTTTGACTAGGTGGCAAAAATGACACGTTTCGTTATCATAAAATAATGGATTGAGCGCCAATGAAAAAAAATTGCCGTAAAAAAAAAGGAAGAAGAAATGAAGAACTTGACTCAAACTTCAAAAAAATTAAAATCCGAACGAGCGCTGCCAGAGAAATGAAATCATTTCGGGAAAAATACGTTAATTCTCGCTACGCCACCACGATCGATTCAAAAATTTGAGAATATAATTTATTTTCTCTCATGGCGTTTTCCATTTGAGTAAAATGGAGCTCTGGAGGCGAGAATTTCGACCCGTCTCTGAAATAAAAACACCTGAAATCCCCAGCTTAGTGGTAAAATTGCCAGTTTCATGCCACAATCACAGTTTTAGAGCCTGCAAACATTTTCATTTTTGTGCTAAAGTTTCAATTTTGGGTTAAAACTCGTCAGTTTTTTGATTAAATAAAATTGGTGGGTTTGAGATAAAACCTCCAGTTTCAAGGTAAGTTTTTTTTTTTAGGTAAAACTGACAAAATTATTTTAACGGTAAAATCATCAATATTGTGGTGAAATCTTCAGTTTTGATATCACACGTTGGCTTTGGCTTCAGTTTTGTGTTAAAATCCTGAGTTTTCAGGACAGAGTCGTTAGGTTTGCCGTGAAATCTGTTTACGGAAAAATGCCAGTTTCACTGTGATAATGTCAGCTTTGAAGTAAGATATCCAGCTTCGAGGTAAAATAACTTGGGGAGGGGGGCGCTCGTTTTAGGGTAAAATCATCAGTTTACGAAAGTTCTTGAGATCAAATCATAAGTTTTGCGATTAAAGCCGTCAGTTTTGGGGTAAAATTGTCAGTTTTTGTAGAGAAGTCTTCGGAAGAGCACTTCAGGTTTAGAGTATCGTCAGTTTTGTGGTAAACTAACCAATTTCGGGGTAAAATATTCATTTTTGAGATTAACCTGTATTTGGTTATGGTGTGAAATAACTGGTTTTGTGGTGACGTCTTCAGTTATGGGGCAACACGTCAGCGTGAATTCATCTGTTTTTGTATAAAATCGTCATATTTGGGATGAATTCCTCAAGCTCAAACAGATTTAGAAAAATCGTCTCTGAACCATGACGAAATATTTGTCATGAAACATGAATTTTTTAGTCAGCTCTTTAATCAAAGATTGATAAAGCGGGCCTAATTGTCATTTATTTTATTTTCCAGGCATGCCAAGGTTAAAACGGAAAAGTTCGAAATTACGACTCTCACAGAGTCGTAATTCAATGCAAAAATTAAGGAGTAACAAAGAAGAAAAGAAAGACAATGGAAATGAAATTGATGAAAATAGAAAAAGGTGTAACAATCGAGATAACGAAAAAGAAAAAAGGCCTAACGAACAAGAAATATCTACGTCAAAAGAAACACCTTCCTTCCTTACTCTTCAGCAACATGGAAGAAATATTACTACAAATTTAACAAAAATTGTTTCTGGAAACAAAAAAGGAGAAGACATTGGAATAAACATACGTAAAAATGTTCTAAAAGGAAACGCACCAAAAAATATAAAACTAATTCTACAAAGCGATCTTATTCACAATATGCATTACAACGAAATACCAAAGTCTTCTGTTACCAATGATAACTACAAATTGGAGATTCGAAGAAAAAGAAAACGCGAATCAGAGAGAAAAAGGTTATCTGATGACGAAAAAAGACAAAAGCACAATAAAATAGCCAGAGAGTGTTTTAAAAAAAGGCTAGAAAGTGAACATAATAAAAAAATCCATCGTGAACGACTGAAAGAATACCAAAAGAAAAGGCTACAAAATGAACAAAATCGAATTATACATAATGAACGACTACAAGAATGCCAAAATAAAAGGCTACAAGATGAACAAAATCGAATTATACATAATGAACGAGCCAAAGAATGTCAAAATAAAAGGCTACAAAATGAACAAAATCGAATTATACATAATGAACGACTAAAAGAATGCCAAAATAAAAGGCTACAAGATCAACAAAATAAAATTAAACATAATGAACGAGCCAAAGAATGTCAAAAAAGAAGGCTACAAGATGAAAAAACAAAAGTGAAACATAATGAGCGAGCCAAAGAAAGTCAAAAAAAGCGGTTACAGAATGAAAACGAAAAATTAAAACATAATGAACGACAAAAAAAGTGTCAAGCAAAACGTCTGCAAATAGACGAAAATAAACAAAAACACAACGAAAGGTCCAGAAGTTTGAACAAAAGACGTCTTACAGATGATTTGAAACGTACCGATCACCGCAATAAAGCGAAAGAATACCAAAAAAGACGCCTTGAAGACGAAGAAAAAAGACTAAAGCACAGGCAACGACTGCGAATATCTCAGAAAAACCGTTTGAGCGATTTCACTAAGAGATTATTACACAGAATCAAAGATGCAGAAGCTCATAGAAGAAGGCTCGAAAACCCTGCAATTAGAAAAAAGAATTTAGAAAGACTAAGACGCAATCAAATGAACCGCCTGCAAGACCCACAAATCAGAAAGCATCATCGTGGCGTCTTATGCACCTTACAAAAAATCAGGCTAAACAACATTCAACAATTGAAATTACATCGCAAAAATTTGAGAATGGCACAAACTGAAAGGCTACGTAGCCCAAAGGCAAAGGCAAGACATTATTCTTTGCTACGTACCGCATATAAACAGAAAAAAGAAAATTTAAAAGATAAGGCAAAGCAGAAAATTATGGACAAATATTTAAATGACGTAAAATCAGGGCCAGATGTAGAATGTGTTTCGTGCTCAAGACTATGGTTTCCTAGCAGCGTAAATCACTTCACATATGAGAAATTGCTCGCAAAAATAATACGAAGAAACAAAAATGTTTCAGACCAGCTCATTGAAAATGCATGTCCTGGAATGATAAGTAAAGAAATCGTCGGGTTCCTGTGTTCATCTTGTGAAAGATATATATGCGATAACAAAATTCCAAAATTATCGCTTCATCACAACACTTTGAGATTTCCTCACGTGCCTCAAGAATTAAAAGAATTGACTGAATTAGAAGAAAGATTTTTGTCTCCAAGAATACCTTTCATGCAAATCAGAGGGATTGGAGGAAACCAACAATACGCTGTTTACGGAAGAGTGGTTAATGTCCCCGCCGATGTTACGGAAAGCGTGAATAATTCTCTGCCAAGGTTACCAAGGGAGACCGACACAGTTTTAGTAGCATTTAAAAAGAAAAAAAGCTACAAAAGCAATTATCTGTTCCAATCAATACGTCCAAACAAAATATTAAAAGCAGCTGAACTATTGGAAAACAGTCCTGCATACAAAGAAACAGGAGTAAATCTTAGCTACGACAGATTCAATGGAAGTATACAAAGTGAACTGATCAATTTACAAAAGGAACTTGATCTAAACGATACAAATGACAATAAAGAATTAAATTCGTCAAGCGATGAAGATGAAGATCCAGAGCCAGTCAATATTCAAGATTGCGAAACAATGTTACAATCAGAAGCTCTTGTATTTGCTCCCGGTGAAGGACGCTCGCCTCTTCCGTTGTTGTTGGACACTTACGTGGAAGCATTAAGCTTTTTAAAAATATATGGTGGAGAATTAATCAAAAAACCAGATCATATTACGTATCAAAATTGGATGAAATCAGAAATTATGCGCTCTGATCGACGGTGTGCCACAGTAACAAAACTTTTTTTTTCGGCGCTGAAATTAAGAACAGAAAAATTGGGTTCCAGCATAGCATTCTGCCTAAGAAAAACGAAAGGAAATAGAAATTTAAATGCTGGTTCTGTTTTAAACGAGTCATTTCTGAACGAATTAATATTACATGACAGCGGATATAAACTCCTGAACCAAGACAGAGGATCACCGTCATTTTGGGCAGAAAAAGAAAAAGAATTATTTGCCATGCTCAGACAATTGGGACCTCCGACATTTTTCCTTACGGTGTCCCCAGCCGAAACGAAGTGGACTGAACTAATGGTAATTTTGAAAAAAGTTGTCGATAAAGACGATATAACTGAATCTGAAGCACTAAAATTGACATACGACGAAAAGGTACGGTTAATCCGTTCAGATCCAGTCACGTGCGCAAGATACTTTGATTTTCGAGTGAGAAAATTATTTAATGTTCTAACGGCAGAAAGCAGTATATTTCGCCAACACCTCGTCATAGATCGCTACACGAGAATTGAATTTCAACAAAGAGGATCACCACATGCCCACAGCTTTGTTTGGCTGAAAGACGCTCCTATTTACGAATCTGGTAATCCGGATAGCATCAGTAAATGCGAAGAATTTATCGATAAATTCGTTTCCTGCTCAGAAAAAATCAAAGGATCCGACTCGAATCTTCCGCAAGAATATCAAATTCACAAACACACGTTTACGTGTAGGAAGAAAACAAAAACTGGAATAAAAAAGTGTCGCTTCAATATACCATTCTTCCCAATGTGCAAAACTCGAATTCTAGATCCTCTTAATGAAAACCTACATAGAAAAGAAAAGTCAGTATTGCATCAAAAATTATGCGAAGTGAAGGAAGTATTGGAAGAACTATACAAGAACCCAGAACAAAATTTGAGCTATAATGCATTTTTGAATAAAATCAAATTAAACGAAGATGAGTACATACGAGTGATTCGATACTCTTTATCGAGGTCAACGGTATTATTGAAAAGAGACCCACATGAAATACGAGTTAATGCCTACAACCCAGACATCCTCAGGCTTCATCGGGCAAACATGGATATTCAGTTTATTACTGATCAGTGGTCTTGTGCGGCGTATGTTATCAGCTACATAAATAAAACCAGACGGGGCCTTTCAAAACTTTTACGTGACGCCATGGAAGAGATAAAAGGAGGAAATTATTCATTGAAAGAAAAGTTTAGAAAATTGGGAAACCATTTCTTGAACGCAAGTGAATTTTCTGCCCAAGAAGCCGTCTACTACATCCTTGCAATTCCTCTCTCAATTTCCTCAAGGCCGACTATTTTCATTAACACAAGTTTGCCCGAAAAACGAGTTCTCATATTGAAACCAAAAGAGGTTCTGAAATCACTTCCATCTGATTCAACCGATATTTATGCCAAAAATGTGCTGAATCACTATTGCAACAGACCAGAGAAATTGAAACAACTATGCTTAGCAGAATTTGCCGCAAATTATACATACACTGCAAGAAAGAGGGTAAGCAGCAAAATTGATATACAATTGGAAAAAAATGAAGACGAAGAAGAAAATTCCTGTAACGAACTCGAGGAACAGGAGCGTGGAATACCCCTAAACAATAATGATGGTTACGTGTATAAAAGAAATTATTCTAAAATTATTCGATACGTACGATACAATATACATCAGGACGAAAGTAATTTCTACAGAGAGCAACTTATGCTTTTCCATCCGTGGTATGACGAAAATAATGACCTCGTCCATATCGATCACAAAAAAAAATTCATGGAGTGTAAAAATTCAATATCTGAAAAACGTAAAATGTTCGTTTTCAATGATGGTCCAGACGATTTAGAAGAAATAATTGAAAAACTAAGAGAACAACAAAATGACATTGATGATGATGAAACTGATGATAATCTTGCGAACGTTGAAAAACAAAACAACGAATTTGAAGTGCTGAATGACCGTACTGGTTCTGGCGATATATTGTTAGACATTGGCTTGGACGCCGGAAACAAAGAAGATAAGATTACTTTTCCTGTTCCTCACCTCAAACCAGACAATGAATATTACGAACTGATGCGGCAATTAAATGAAAAACAAAGGAAATATTTAATGCACGTACTTCATAAATTAAAATCCACTTCATCGCCCATCTACGAATGTGTTCTGGGAGGAGCAGGTGTTGGCAAATCGCGCTTAATTCAAGCTTTACAACAATCGCTTCTCAGATTTTACAACTCAAAAGTTGGTTTTGAATTAGATACAATAACAGTCCTTCTATGTGCGCCAACCGGTAAAGCAGCGTATGCAATTAAAGGAGTAACAATACACTCGGCATTCGCCTTGCCTCTTAACCAGTTCGGAGGAGACATGCCTGCACTTAGTAGCAGCGTATCTAATACTTTATTTTTGAAATTGAACGAATTGAAGCTTATAATCATAGACGAAATTAGCATGGTTGGATGTAAAATGATGAGCCAAATAGACGCAAGACTAAAACAAATCTTCAGATCATCTGCAAACTTCGCTGGCAAATCTGTTATTTTATTCGGAGATTTCAATCAACTAGCTCCAGTTGGCGATGGTTATGTTTTTCAGCCTCCCCACTCCAATATCTATGGAGAATTGGTTGGGAATCCTCTCTGGGAAATGTTTACATCGTTCACCCTCACGGAAATAATGCGACAAAAAAACGACGCAATGTTTGCTGAAGCGCTCAACAGATTAGCAATTGGAAAACTAACTATAAACGACCAAGAAATGTTCCGTGAAAGGATTATGGAAGATAATAAAAAAATACCATCAGAAGGAATTTTATCTTTGTTCAGAAGCAATGCCGAAGTTGATCAATTCAACAATAATATTTTGTCCAACAAAAGTGACGTGGTCACTGTCGAATGTGAAGATAATATTTTGGGAAACGTTCCAGAAACCACGAAAAAATGTCTATTAACGTCAATGAAAAATGCACCAGTCCACAGTACCTACGGTCTTCCAGGAAGATTAAAGCTAAGTGTGGATATCCACTACATGGTGACAAATAATATAGACGTTGTGGATGGTTTAGTGAATGGTGCAGTAGGAACTCTCAAATTCATCGAATACAATACTGCCAATGAAATTAATAGACTATGGTTCTTTTTTGATGACGTCAGCGTTGGTAAAAACACCAGACAAAAATTCATTAACATTATCAAAGGAAAAAATATTGATGATCGTCTCACACCTATTGCTCAAGTCACACGTAATGTAAAGCCTAGAAAAAACTCGCCAGCTTACGTCGTGAGAAAACAATTTCCTGTTGTACCAGCCGAAGCAATTACGATCTATAAAAGTCAAGGTGGAACGTACGAAAAAGTTGCTGTTTACGTCAATAAATACATGAAACGCTCAGAATTATACGTAGCGTTCAGCAGAGCAACTAAATTGTCAGGCTTGTATATCATTGGTGATTTCAAAGCACCCTCACCGCCATCTTTAAACGACAAAGTACAACTTGCAATAAATCAATTAATCTATGAAAAGCCTGTCAACATGAGCGTACATTTTCTTCAAGATGATGTGTACACGGACACAATTATATTTCACAATGTACAATCACTAAATGCACACTTTCTGGATCTGTTGAGCGATAAATGTTACACTTCAGCTACTATAATACTATGTGTGGAAACCTGGACAAAAGAATCAGATTCTATAAATATAGAAGGATTCAAAATTATCCATAGATCTGATGTTCAAAGAAATAAAAAACACGCTTATGGAGCCACGATTTTCTGCCGGAACAGCTGCGAAAATGACGCCTCAGTTTTGTTTACTTATAACTGCGAACGTGCCAATCAATGTTGTAATCTCGCAGCCATTCAATTCAAAAATTACGCAATTTGTTCCGTATACAAACCACCTTCTACTCCATACAACGAAGTAGCATCTCAAATAAATGAAATGGCAGATACAGCTTTGAACGCATGTACACAAGTTATTATTCTTGGTGACTTCAATACAGACTACATGACCAAAGAAAATTCGCGTTTATTTACGGACATGGCAAATAAAGGCATGCATTTATGTGTTCCGAAAGAATCGTCGACTAACGACAACACGCAAATCGATTTATGTTTCGCCAACTTCCATAATATTGAAGCGTCGTATTACGAATCTTATTTCAGTCACCACAAACCCATAATTTGTTCACTACGCGACCGTGCCATGCAAACCCAAATGGAAAACAATCGAAGTGTGGAATCTAACGCAAGTCAAATGGATTCACAAACATTAACGCAACTAAATTTATCACAAAAGGATGACACTTCTTATTCCTACCATTCAAGTATTGCCGACAAATTGGAAATTATAATTCACACGGCAGAGAATGACATGAACATACCTACTGCTAGACAAGTCGATTTCACAACTACAGCCTCAAATGACAGCCATGAGAAAAACTATAAAATGAACTCAATTAATAATCTGACTTCAAGCCCGGAAAAAGAAAAAGATGAAATGAATATTGACTTCCAGAGCCCTTTAATTCCAGGGTTTTCAAACAACGACAATGTGTCATGCTATGCCAATTCAGTGTGCCAATCTCTTTTCAGTATAAACGACGTATTAAACGAACTTGCGTCCAATGATTCTCGTGATGCTTTAACACTTCTCGCCAAAGAATACAAAAATCTCAGAGGCAAACATAATTCTAAGCCATTATCCTCTTTTCCAATAAGAACTTACGTTGCTGAAAATAGCGGACAAGATTTTTTTCAAGATAGAACCCAGCAAGACGTAGCTGAATTCTTGGAGTATTTGATATCAGCCAGTGATATTATACAAAATAAAGTAACTCACAAAACGACACTGACATATTCTTGTAATACGTGCAGCTACGAACGAATCGAACGAAGTTCAAATAAAATTTGCGTGCTTCGAATACCTCGTCAAGAAGCGAATTTGAAATATTTATTTGACGCAAATTACAGTTCAGAAACCGATGAACAGAGGGCTTGCCCCACTTGTCAATCAACCATGAAATCATCCACAAGAATTTTGGATCAACCCGATATCTTAATTCTTCAACTTGGCATCTGGGAATATCATCGTACAAGCTATAGAAAAAAATATTTCAAATTACTAAATAATGATGAAGAACCAGCACTAACATTGAATGGTATATCCTACCACACTTCTGCAGTTATAAGACACCACGGCCAACAAATGACTAGCGGTCATTACACGACTATGATCAGAAAAAATAACAAATGGATAGAAGCCAACGATAACAATATAACAATGAAAACCAATACACCATGTTTTGAAGATGCTTACCTCATCTTTCTAACAAAAGACGCAAGCAGTCATATCGTACAATAAGACCATTGCCTACAATATCCAGTAAACAAGAAACAAGAAAAATGAAGTGCGACGAAATGAAATGCGAACAATAATGAACTGCGATCAACATATATCATTGGAGGAAGGGCCAGGTGTGTGGGGATGGTGGAGCCTGGATAAATAAAAAAACAATGATTCAAATTGAAATAAAATGCGAACAATAATGAACTGCGATCAACATATATCATTGGAGGAAGGGCCAGGTGTGTGGGGATGGTGGAGCCTGGATAAATAAAAAAACAATGATTCGAATTGAAATGAAAAAGGAAAAATAATGGACTGCGACGAAAATATATCATTGGAGCAAGAGCCAAGTGTATGGGAATGGTGGAGCCTGAATAAATAAGAAAACAATGATTCAAATCGAAATAAAATGCGAACAATAATGAACTGCGTTCAACATATATCATTGGAGGAAGGGCCAGGTGTGTGGGGATGGTGGAGCCTGGATAAATAAAAAAACAATGATTCAAATCGAAATGAAATGCGAACAATAATGAACTGCGATCAAAACATATCATTGGAGGAAGGGCCAGGTGTATGGGGATGGTGGAGCCTGGATAAATAAAAAAAACAATGATTCAAATCGAAATGAAATGCGAACAAAAATGAACTGCGATCAAAATATATCATTGGAGGAAGGGCCAGGTGTGTGGGGATGGTGGAGCCTGGATAAATAAAAAAAACAATGATTCAAATCGAAATGAAATGCGAACAATAATGAACTGCGATCAAAATATATCATTGGAGGAAGGGCCAGGTGTGTGGGGATGGTGGAGCCTGGATAAATAAAAAAAAACAATGATTCGAATTGAAATTAAATACGAATGATAATGAACTGCGATCACAAAGATATAATTAAGATCAACTATTTTCAAATAATACCATGGAATGCAGATGATTTTATCTAGAGAAATGTTATTTTCCGATGACTTGAACAACAAACAGAATTTTAAAATGCTCAAAGCACTTACTTGATTAAAATTTGTTTTTAATATGGAACAAAAACCAAAAAGTAACAAAATTAAAAACACTCATTGGAGGAGTTGGACCAGGTGTGTGGGGATGGTGGAGCCTGGATAAAAAAAAAATATTCAAATTGAAATGAAATGCTAACAAAAATGAACTGCGATTAGAAAGATATAATTAAGATCAAATATTTTCAAAAAATACGATGGAATTCAGATGATTTTGTCTGGAGAAATGTTACTTTCCGATGACTTGAACAAACAGAATTTTAAAATGCTCAAATCACTTACTTGAATAAAATTTGTTTTTAATATGGGACAAAAACCAAAAGTAACACAATTCAAAACACTCATGGAACAATTACACAATATTAACACAAATATTAACACAATATTAACACAAATGGAATAATTAAAATGGAATTCTATCAAATAATGCAATGGAATTGGAATACGAACAAAAAGGATGTGCGATCGAAATGGAATACTATCAAATAATGCAATGGAATTGAAATACGAACAAAAAGGACGTGCGATCGAAATGGAATACTATCAAATAATGCAATGGAATTGAAATACGAACAAAAAGGACGTGCGATCGAAATGAATAATTAAATTGGAATACTATCAAAAAATGCAATGGAATTGGAATACGAACAAAAAGGATGAGCGATCGAAATGGAATAATTGAAATGGAATACTATCAAATAAGGCAATGGAATTGGAATACGAACAAAAAGGATGAGCGATCGAAATGGAATAATTAAAATGGATCCAGTTATCTTCAAACCTATTTTTCTTCAAGTATGTATTTTTCTACGGTCCTGATAAATACTTATTTTTCTTTACTTTCTTAATTTTTTTTTTTTTTTTTTTTTTTCATAAAACACACCCTGGTCGAGCTGTCCACTTTGCGCCCGTACTAAGCGAATTCCTCGGCCGATGCGCAATTAGTTGAAAGCTCACCCTAAGCGGAACAAGCGCTCGTGTCACTGCTCGCCGCATCCTTCAAGCGAATTAAGCAGTAGCGGGCTCTGTAATGGACCTGGATAGCTGCCATGTTAAGATAAAAAAAGAATGTGCGATCGAAATGGAAAACTATCAAATAATGCAATGGAATTGGAATACGAACAAAAAGGATGTGCGATCGAAATGGAATACTATCAAATAATGCAATGGAATTGGAATACGAACAAAAAGGATGTGCGATCGAAATGGAATACTATCAAATAATGCAATGGAATTGGAATACGAACAAAAAGGATGTGCAGTCGAAATGGAATACTATCAAATAATGCAATGGAATCGGAATGCGAACAAAAAGGATGTGCGATCGAAATGGAATACTATCAAATAATGCAATGGAATTGGAATACGAACAAAAAGGATGTGCGATCTAAATGGAATACTATCAAATAATGCAATGGAATTGGAATACGAACAAAAAGGATGTGCGATCGAAATGGAATAATTAAAATGGAATACTATCAAATAATGCAATGGAATTGGAATACGAACAAAAACGATGTGCGATTGAAATGGAATAATTAAAATGGATCCAGTTATCTTCAAAACTAGTTTTCTTCAAGTACGTATTTTTCTACGCTCCTGATAAATACTTCTTTTTCTTTACTTTCTTCTTTTTTTTTTTTTTTTTTTTTTTTTTTTCCCATAAAACAAACCCTGGTCGAGCTGTCCACTTTGTGCCCGTACTAAACGAATTCCTCGACCGATGCGCAATTAGTTGAAAGCTCACCCTAAGCGGAACAAGCGCTCGTGTCACTGCTCGCCGCATCCTTCAAGCGAATTAAGCAGTAGCGGGCTCTGTAATGGACCTGGATAGCTGCCATGTTAAGATAAAAAAAGAATGTGCGATCGAAATGGAAAACTATCAAATAATGCAATGGAATTGGAATACGAACAAAAAGGATGTGCGATCGAAATGGAATACTATCAAATAATGCAATGGAATTGGAATTCGAGCAAAAAGGATGTGCAGTCGAAATGGAATACTATCAAATAATGCAATGGAATTGGAATACGAACAAAAAGGATGTGCGATCGAATTGGAATACTATCAAATAATGCAATGGAATTGGAATACGAACAAAAAGGATGTGCGATCGAATTGGAATACTATCAAATAATGCAATGGAATTGGAATACGAACAAAAACGATGTGCGATCGAAATGGGATACTATCAAATAATGCAATGGAATTGTAATGCGAACAAAAAGGATGAGCGATCGAAATGGAATAATGAAAATGGAACACTATCAAATAATGCAACGGAATTGGAATACGAACAAAAAGGATGAGCGATCGAAATGGAATAATTGAAATGGAATACTATCAAATAAGGCAATGGAATTGGAATACGAACAAAAAGGATGAGCGATCGAAATGGAATAATTAAAATGGATCCAGTTATCTTCAAACCTATTTTTCTTCAAGTATGTATTTTTCTACGGTCCTGACAAATACTTATTTTTCTTTACTTTCTTAATTTTTTTTTTTTTTTTTTCATAAAACACACCCTGGTCGAGCCGTCCACTTTGCGCCCGTACTAAGCGAATTCCTCGGCCGATGCGCAATTAGTTGAAAGCTCACCCTAAGCGGAACAAGCGCTCGTGTCACTGCTCGCCGCATCCTTCAAGCGAATTAAGCAGTAGCGGGCTCTGTAATGGACCTGGATAGCTGCCATGTTAAGATAAAAAAAGAATGTGCGATCGAAATGGAAAACTATCAAATAATGCAATGGAATTGGAATACGAACAAAAAGGATGTGCGATCGAAATGGAATACTATCAAATAATGCAATGGAATTGGAATTCGAGCAAAAAGGATGTGCAGTCGAAATGGAATACTATCAAATAATGCAATGGAATTGGAATACGAACAAAAAGGATGTGCGATCGAATTGGAATACTATCAAATAATGCAATGGAATTGGAATACGAACAAAAAGGATGTGCGATCGAATTGGAATACTATCAAATAATGCAATGGAATTGGAATACGAACAAAAACGATGTGCGATCGAAATGGGATACTATCAAATAATGCAATGGAATTGTAATGCGAACAAAAAGGATGAGCGATCGAAATGGAATAATTAAAATGGAACACTATCAAATAATGCAATGGAATTGGAATACGAACAAAAACGATGTGCGATTGAAATGGAATAATTATAATGGATCCAGTTATCTTCAAAACTAGTTTTCTTCAAGTACGTATTTTTCTACGCTCCTGATAAATACTTCTTTTTCTTTACTTCATTTCTTCATTTTTTTTTTTTTTTTTTTTTTCCCATAAAACAAACCCTGGTCGAGCTGTCCACTTCGTGCCCGTACTAAACGAATTCCTCGACCGATGCACAATTAGTTGAAAGCTCACCCTAAGCGGAACAAGCGCTCGTGTCACTGCTCGCCGCATCCTTCTAGCGAATTAAGCAGTAGCGGGCTCTGTAATGGACCATGTATGGCTGCCATGTTGTCGGAAGGGATGGACAGCGGTCGACGAAGAAATGGACGGACGAGGTTGTCTTTGGTATGTACCTACGTTACACAGTCTTCTTTATTTCCTCACTTAGGAATTTTGGAACTTTAAGGTACTAACAAGAAATCTTTAAAGTAACAAAAAACAAAAAAATGAAGTGTGATCAAAAATATATTGGAGGAAGGGCCAGGTGTATGGGGATGGTGGAGCCTGGATAAATAAAAAAAAACAATTATTCAAATCGAAATGAAATGCGAACAATAATGAACTGTGATCAGAAAGATATAATTAAGATAAAATATTTTCAAATAATACTATGGAATTCAGATGATTTTGTCTAATGAAATTTTATTTTCAGATAATTTGAACAACATACAGAATTTTAAAATGCTCAAAGCACTTACTTGAATAAATGGAATCCTATCAATTAATGCAATGGAATTGGAATACGAACAAAAAGGATGTGCGATCGAAATGGAATACTATCAAATAATGCAATGGAATTGGAATACGAACAAAAAGGATGTGCGATCGAAATGGAATACTATCAAATAATGCAATGGAATTGGAATACGAACAAAAAGGATGTGCGATCGAAATGGAATACTATCAAATAATGCAATGGAATTGGAATACGAACAAAAAGGATGTGCGATCGAAATGGAATACTATCAAATAATGCAATGGAATTGGAATACGAACAAAAAGGATGTGCGATCGAAATGGAATACTATCAAATAATGCAATGGAATTGGAATACGAACAAAAAGGATGTGCGATCGAAATGGAATACTATCAAATAATGCAATGGAATTGGAATACGAACAAAAAGGATGTGCGATCGAAATGGAATACTATCAAATAATGCAATGGAATTGGAATACGAACAAAAAGGATGTGCGATCGAAATGGAATACTATCAAATAATGCAATGGAATTGGAATACGAACAAAAAGGATGTGCGATCGAAATGGAATACTATCAAATAATGCAATGGAATTGGAATACGAACAAAAAGGATGTGCAGTCGAAATGGAATAATTAAAATGGAATACTATCAAATAATGCAATGGAATTGGAATACGAACAAAAACGATGTGCGATCGAAATGGAATAATTAAAATGGATCCAGTTATCTTCAATCCTATTTTTCTTCAAGTATGTATTTTTATACGGTCCTGATAAATATTTCTTTTTCTTTACTTTCTTCATTTTTTTTTTCTTTTTTTCATTAAACACACCCTGGTCGAGCTGTCTACTGAATTCCTCGGCCGATGCGCAATTAGTTGAAAGCTCACCCTAAGCGGAACAAGCGCTCGTGTCACTGCTCGCCGCATCCTTCTAGCGAATTAAGCAGTAGCGGGCTCTGTAATGGACCTGGATGGCTGCCATGTTGTCGGAAGAGATGGACAGCGGCCGACGGAAGAAATTGACGGATGAGGTTGTCTTTGGTATGTACCTGGGTTACACAGTCTTCTTTATTTTCCTCACTTATGAATTTTGGAACTTTAAGGTACTAACAAGAAAACTTTAAGGTAACAAAAAACAAGAAAAATGAAGTGTGATCAAAAATATATTGGAGGAAGGGCCAGGTGTATGGGGATGGTGGAGCCTGGATAAATAAAAAAAAACAATTATTCAAATCGAAATGAAATGCGAACAATAATGAACTGCGATCAGAAAGATATAATTAAGATCAAATATTTTCAAATAATACTATGGAAAATGGAACACTATCAAATAATGCAATGGAATTGGAATACGAACAAAAACGATGTGCGATTGAAATGGAATAATTATAATGGATCCAGTTATCTTCAAAACTAGTTTTCTTCAAGTACGTATTTTTCTACGCTCCTGATAAATACTTCTTTTTCTTTACTTCTTCTTCATTTTTTTTTTTTTTTTTTCCATAAAACAAACCCTGGTCGAGCTGTCCACTTTGTGCCCGTACTAAACGAATTCCTCGGCCGATGCACAATTAGTTGAAAGCTCACCCTAAGCGGAACAAGCGCTCGTGTCACTGCTCGCCGCATCCTTCTAGCGAATTAAGCAGTAGCGGGCTCTGTAATGGACCATGTATGGCTGCCATGTTGTCGGAAGGGATGGACAGCGGTCGACGAAAGAAATGGACGGACGAGGTTGTCTTTGGTATGTACCTACGTTACACAGTCTTCTTTATTTCCTCACTTAGGAATTTTGAACTTTAAGGTACTAACAAGAAATCTTTAAGGTAACAAAAAACAAAAAAATGAAGTGCGATCAAAAATATATTGGAGGAAGGGCCAGGTGTATGGGGATGGTGGAGCCTGGATAAATAAAAAAAAACAATTATTCACATCGAAATGAAATGCGAACAATAACGAACTGCGATCAGAAAGATATAATTAAGATCAAATATTTTCAAATAATACGATGGAATTCAGATGATTTTGTCTAAAGAAATTTTATTTTCAGATAATTTGAACAACATACAGAATTTTAAAATCCTCAAAGCACTTACTTGAATAAATGGAATCCTATCAATTAATGCAATGGAATTGGAATACGAACAAAAAAGATGTGCAGTCGAAATGGAATAATTAAAATGGAATACTATCAAATAATGCAATGGAATTGGAATACGAACAAAAAGGATGTGCGATCGAAATGGAATACTATCAAATAATGCAATGGAATTGGAATACGAACAAAAAGGATGTGCGATCGAAATGGAATCCTAACAATTAATGCAATGGAATTGGAATACGAACAAAAAGGATGTGCAGTCGAAATGGAATAATTAAAATGGAATACTATCAAATAATGCAATGGAATTGGAATACGAACAAAAAGGATATGCGATCGAAATGGAAGAATTAAAATGGATCCAGTTATCTTCAAAACTAGTTTTCTTCAAGTACGTATTTTTCTACGCTCCTGATAAATACTTCTTTTTCTTTACTTCATTTCTTTTTTTTTTTTTTTTTTTTTTCCATAAAACAAACCCCGGTCGAGCTGTCCACTTTGTGCCCGTACTAAGCGAATTCCTCGGCCGATGCACAATTAGTTGAAAGCTCACCCTAAGCGGAACAAGCGCTCGTGTCACTGCTCGCCGCATCCTTCTAGCGAATTAAGCAGTAGCGGGCTCTGTAATGGACCATGTATGGCTGCCATGTTGTCGGAAGGGATGGACAGCGGTCGACGGAAGAAATGGACGGACGAGGTTGTCTTTGGTATGTACCTACGTTACACAGTCTTCTTTATTTTCCTCACTTAGGAATTTTGGAACTTTAAGGTACTAACAAGAAATCTTTAAGGTAACAAAAAACAAAGAAATGAAGTGCGATCAAAAATATATTGGAGGAAGGGCCAGGTGTATGGGGATGGTGGAGCCTGGATAAATAAAAAAAAACAATTATTCAAATCGAAATGAAATGCGAACAATAATGAACTGCGATCAGAAAGATATAATTAAGATCAAATATTTTCAAATAATACTATGGAATTCAGATGATTTTGTCTAATGAAATTTTATTTTCAGATAATTTGAACAACATACAGAATTTTAAAATGCTCAAAGCACTTACTTGAATAAATGGAATCCTATCAATTAATGCAATGGAATTGGAATACGAACAAAAAAGATGTGCAGTCGAAATGGAATAATTAAAATGGAATACTATCAAATAATGCAATGGAATTGGAATACGAACAAAAAGGATGTGCGATCGAAATGGAATACTATCAAATAATGCAATGGAATTGGAATACGAACAAAAAGGATGTGCGATCGAAATGGAATCCTAACAATTAATGCAATGGAATTGGAATACGAACAAAAAGGATGTGCAGTCGAAATGGAATAATTAAAATGGAATACTATCAAATAATGCAATGGAATTGGAATACGAACAAAAAGGATATGCGATCGAAATGGAAGAATTAAAATGGATCCAATTATCTTCAAACCTATTTTTCTTCAAGTATGTATTTTTCTACGGTCCTGATAAATACTTCTTTTTCTTAACTTTCTTCATTTTTTTTTTTTTTTTTTTTTTCATAAAACACACCCTGGTCGAGCTGTCCACTTTGTGCCCGTACTAAGCGAATTCCTCGGCCGATGCGCAATTAGTTGAAAGCTCACCCTAATCCGGAACAAGCGCTCGTGTCACTCCTCGCCGCCTCCTTCTAGCGAATTAAGCAGTAGCGGACTCTGTAATGGACCTGGATGGCTGCCATGTTGTCGGAAGAGATGGACAGCGGTCGACAGAAGAAATTGACGGATGAGGTTGTCGTTGGTATGTACCTAGGTTACACAATCTTCTTTATTTTCCTCACTTAAGAGTTTTGGAACTTTAAGGTACTTACTCATATGAATTTGCAGTTTTCATGGGGGTGCCGTTCCATTTTAGGTTTGTTCGTTTGTCGTCCTAAACCGCACGAATCTTCCCAATTTTACTCGTTCGTCCACTCCCCCCCCCCCGCCCATGTCGGTCTGGATTGAATGCATAAAAACTTTTATGACCAAAACGCTCCATTTCTAAAAAAAAACGTCTAATTTAAAATGTAATAACCCCTTTTTTCAGTATAAAACCCCTGTTTTTATTAGAACGTACATCCTTCTTCATTAAAAAAGTTCCGTTTTTCTTCAAATCTCTATTTTTCAAGACAAAACCCTCCGTTTTCAGTGTCATTCCTCGATTTTCCATGACAAGCTATCTGTCTGTTAGGCGCCCGTCCCCCCCACTTTTGTGAAATCACTTTTTTCCCTCAAAAAACACATTCTCAGTGCTCAAGTATCCCCCCGTCACCAAAACCCCTACTTTTTTGTAGTAAGACAAACCTTCGGAGTTATTGGCTTGGAGCTCCTGTTTTTCGGCGTCATAACCATAGATCCGCTTTCAATAAAAACCATTGCGTGATCATTCAAAACCTCATTTTTTTTAAACAAACCGATATTCTGCAACCAAAAACCTTCATTTTAAGTAAACCATCTATTTCTTCGCTGAAGTCGAAAAACCTACTTTTCACTATGAATGCCCCAAACATTCAAGCAAAAACCTCAAGTGTTTTCGGGAAACCCCCTCCACCTAACTGTAATTAATTAAGCGTGGCAGGGACATTATGGCCCTCTCCATAATTTAATTTAATATGTATGCATGTATTTCATGATTGCAGATGATATAACTGTAGACATCGACTCCCCGGAGTTCACTGACGAGACCCAGAGCCAATGCATTATGCCAATGATCAGAAATGTCACGTCGCTACCAGCTACGGCTTCACCGCCATTTCTGGTTTCAAATAAGATCAGAGGAGAGACTTAATCGACATTTTTATTCAAATGTATTCTGTATTATGTATTTCACGTGTTGATTGTTCCACTTTCTTCCTTGTACCGCTAGAAATTCCATAAACTGTATGTAAATATGATTGGTTATATTCTTTTTTTTTTTATTTCAATTTCAATAATACTTGACTGTTTTTCTATAATTACTGCTTTTAGTTCACGTAAATATAATTGAAATAAATAAACGTTTAAGCTTGCAAATATTTTTTTTTATTTTTCAATTAAATATTCAAAATGGTCCTCCCAATATAGGCAGATGCTGCCACTGCCATTCCACTTCCCCATTACTTAAAGAGCCTGTTGCTTCCTAATTATTTTTGCCAGTTCGGTCGCGTTGGTAGCGCTGTTCCTGGGAAGTGTGACTAAACCTGTAACATGATAAAACAACATACGTAGTGTAGCCGTTGCCTCATTATAGAAATTTGGGGAAAATAATGCATATTGCATTACTGAAGCAACAAGTGGTTCCGCTTATCAGACTTCTCACGGATTTGTGATAATTAAAAAATTCTTGTACCCTACACAAACAATTCAAACTTCGACAACGACGTCATATTGTCGCAGAGGGCATCTTTTGGAGCTTCTAAAGTGACTTCAGCCAATTGTGTGAAATGAAAACTTTTTTTTTTTTTTTTCTGCGAAAAAAATATAAGCATGATTGACGTGATTTGGCACAACAGATTATGAAAAAAAGGGCAATTTAACGATGTTTTCAACGGTAACCTCAAATTTTGATTTAACATGCATTTTCAGGAAATTATGACCATTTTAGTGATGTATAGTCGGAACCACGAAAAAATGTAACATTGCTAAACATATTATAAACAATTCACACGTTCTCACCATCAGCTTGTCGTTCTTGTCACCATTGCCCCTCGTAGAGTGTTCCATAAGTGTCTTCCAAATCAGGAAAGCCCTTAGGGATGTAGGAAGGATTGTTGAACCAATGTCCCTAGCACGCAGCCAATTGTGAAGAACGATGGTTGCCTGGACGATCTTGTCCACCGTTTCCATTTTAGCGATTATGAGGCGTCGAAAAATCCTAAACTTCGATGCCAAAATTTTAGCAGCCTAAGGACGTACAGAAACTGGAAATTAGCCGTTTTTCTCAATTTCAGGCGTACGCTTCGTTTCCGAGTTACAGGTATTTTTGTCATTTTTCGGTCAAACGCGTTCTTTTCGTCAATAAAGTGGTCGATGCCATCGGTTCTGAAGCTGTCCTAAGGTTGGGACAATCGGCTTCTTGACAGAGTTCGTCCCAAGATGCTTTTGTCCGAGCGAAGTTTCAAGTCAACGAAACTTCACACACGAAACCGAGCAATTCCGGGTTTTCGTCGTTGGGCTCATTGTGTACTACATGAGCGTTTACCATGGTCATGTCTTAAAACCTGGTAAAAAGGCACCAGTAGTCCTGTACTACTTTCGTCACTTTTGACCGTTAGGCGATATATTTTGAGGCCGAACAACCGTGATCATTGAAGCTGACCATAATGAAACTGTAGAATTTGAAGACTTTTGGCTGGGCTACAAGCATCTTGCTCACCTTGGAAAATCAGGAACCCTTGGCGGTTGGCTCAATCGTGTCAATTTGTATGGCTATTATTTATTGGTACATTTTTGTCCATATCCATGTACTAGAAAATCAAGGCAAATTGTGGCAAGTAAAATACATGATTCCCCAATGTCTTCATGCACACGCCGACTCAGCTCGCTACCGGTATCGGATACATTTTATGATCATGGAAGGTAAAGGGGGGGGGGGATTCTTCTTTTATAATGCTCCTTGCAACGATTTCTCTCTTCCAAGTTCTCACAGCAAGTCAAATTATTACTTACTTTAGTATATGTGATTGAGGGGGAACCTGTTTACCCCGGTACTTACCACTGTCCTATTTTGAGGACACTAATTAGAAAATCGTTAATTTCTCAGTGGTATGATTCATTGAGATAAAAATATTTTTATGGCGTTCTGGGCATTCTATTTCATCAGAAAAATAGCCGTATATAAGTATAAAAATTGCGAGGTGGCTTTGAGCGAATTTTAAAATTCGTCGAAATTTTGTTCTCTTTTTCCAAATTAAAATTTTAATTTTGGCTAAACCACTTTTGATAAAATTTAAAAAAAAAAAAGAAAAGAGGTGCCAATGGACTAAACAAAATTTCAATGCATGAAGTCTTAAAAAAAATCAAATGCGTTGGCGTAGAGAGCCTGAAATTCGAGTGTCCTCAAAATAAGACAGTGGTAATTAATGGGTTAATTATATCATTTATGGTAACATAGAAGACGGGTCAAAATGCTCGCCTCCACAGCTCAATTTTACTCAAATGGAAAACGTCATGAGAGAAAATAAATGATATTCTCTAATTTTTGAATCGACCGTGATGCCGTAGTGGGAATTAATGTATTTTTCCCGATATGATTTCATTTCTCTGGCTGCGCTCGTTCGGAGTTTAATTTTTTCGAGTCAAATTCTTCATTTCTTCTTCCTTTTTTTTACAGTACATTTTTTTTTATTGGCGATCAATCCATTATTTTATGATAACGAAACGTATCGTTTTTTGCCACCTAGTCAAAATTAGTACTTAACAAATAAATAAAGGGAGGTTCAGGAGGAGATGCATGTACTGAGGTATGAAGTACTAAGTATTTGCTTGCGACCAAAATCACCCCATGAGCATAGGGTCGCAAATGATTTCCTTCTGAGATACGCGAGATAATTGTGTTTTTTCAGCGACTGGCTACTTTTTCTCCAAAAACTCGATTTCATGGCCTAGCCGCTGTGCTTGGAACAAAACGGTTGACGTTTTTTAAAAGAGCACAAAATTTCACTTTGAAAAACAGTGTTCTACATCGTAATCGTAGTTAAGAATTTTTATGATTTTCCACAAATGACGAAAGTTACTTTTTTAAAAATTAAAAATTACCACTCTCAAAATTGGACCAACTTCAATTTTTAGGAGGTCATTGGAAAGCTTACAAAATGAACATTTTTTCTGATATTGGCAGAAATCGTCGCTGATTTACAGGAGAAATTTCAAAAAAGTAGCTTTCGTCATTTATGGAAAATCATAAAAAATACTGAGGTACGTTTACAGCGATACGGAACACTGTTTTCTGAAGTGATTTTTTTTTTTTTTTTTAAACGTCAACAGTTTTTTCGAAGCCCGACGGCTGGGCTGTGAAATCGAGCTTTTGGAGAAAAATTATAGGCAGTCGCTCAAAAAAAAACAATTGTACGTGTACCTCAGAAGGAAAGCATATGCGACCCTATGCGATTTTGGTCGCAAATACTTAGTACTTCAACATACTTCAGTATAATGCATCCTGCATACATGCTAGCAGTATAATGCTTCCTGAATCTCCCTGTATTTTTTTGTTAAGTACTAATTTTGACTAGGTGGCAAAAATGGCACGTTTCGTTATCATAAAATGATGGATTGAGCGCCAATGAAAAAAAAATTGTCGTAAAAAAAAAGGAAGGAGAAATGAAGAACTTGACTCAAACTTCAAAAAAATTAAAATCTGAACGAGCGCTGCTAGAGAAATGAAATCATATCGGGAAAAATACGTTAATTCTCGCTACGCCACCACGATCGATTAAAAAATGTGAGAATATAATTTATTTTCTCTCATGGCGTTTTCCATTTGAGTAAAATGGAGCTCTGGAGGCGAGAATTTCGACCCGTCTCTGAAATAAAAACACCTGAAATCCCCAGCTTAGTGGTAAAATTGCCAGTTTCATGCCACAATCACAGTTTTAGAGCCTACAAACATTTTCATTTTTGTGCTAAAGTTTCAATTTTGGGTTAAAACTCGTCAGTTTTTTGATTAAATAAAATTGGTGGGTTTGAGATAACACCTCCAGTTTCAAGGTAAGTTTTTTTTTTTAGGTAAAACTGACAAAATTATTTTAACCGTAAAATCATCAATATTGTGGTGAAATCTTCAGTTTTGATATCACACGTCGGCTTTGGCTTCAGTTTTGTGTTAAATTCCTGAGTTTTCAGGACAGAGTCGTTAGGTTTGCCGTGAAATCTGTTTATGGAAAAATGCCAGTTTCACTGTGTTAATTGAACAAATAAACAAGATATCCAGCTTCGAGGTAAAATAACTTGGGGGGGGGGCGCTCGTTTTAGGGTAAAATCATCAGTTTACGAAAGTTCTTGAGATCAAATCATAAGTTTTGCGATCAAAGCCGTCAGTTTTGGGGTAAAATTGGCAGTTTTTGTAGAGAAGTCTTCGGAAGAGCACTTCAGGTTTAGAGTATCGTCAGTTTTGTGGTAAACTAACCAATTTCGGGGTAAAATATTCATTTTGGAGATTAACCTGTATTTGGTTATATTGTGAAATAACTGGTTTTGTGTTGACGTCTTCAGTTATGGGGCAACACGTCAGCGAGAATTTATCTGTTTTTGTATAAAATCGTCATATTTGGGATGAATTCCTCAATCTCAAACAGATTTAGAAAAATCGTCTGTGAACCATGACGAAATATTTGTCATGAAACATGAATTTTTTAGTCAGCTATTTAATCAAAGATTGATAAAGCGGGCCTAATTGTCATTTATTTTATTTTCCAGGCATGCCAAGGTTAAAACGAAAAAGTTCGAAATTACGACTCTCGCAGAGTCGTAATTCAATGCAAAAATTAAGGAGTAACAAAGAAGAAAAGAAAGACAATGGAAATGAAATTGATGAAAATATAAAAAGGTGTAACAATGGAGATAACGAAAAAGAAAAAAGGCCTAACGAACAAGAAATGTCCACGTCAAGAGAAACACCTTCCTTCCTTACTCTTCAGCAACATGGAAGAAATATTAATACAAATTTAACAAAAATTGTTTCTGGAAACAAAAAAGGAGAAGACATTGGAATAAACATACGTAAAAATGTTCTAAAAGGAAACGCAGCAAAAAATATAAAACCAATTCTACAAAGCGATCTTATTCACAATATTCATTACAACGAAATACCAAAGTCTTCTATTACCAATGATAACTACAAATTGGAGATTCGAAGAAAAAGAAAACGCGAATCAGAGAGAAAAAGGTTATCTGATGACGAAAAAAGACAAAAGCACAATAAAATAGCCAGAGAGTGTTTTAAAAAAAGGCTAGAAAATGAACAAAATAAAAAAATCCATCGTGAACGACTAAAAGAAAACCAAAAGAAAAGGCTACAAAATGAGCAAAATCGAATTATACATAATGAACGGCTAAAAGAATGCCAAAATAAAAGGCTACAAGATAAACAAAATCGAATTATACATAATGAACGACTAAAAGAATGCCAAAATAAAAGGCTACAAGATGAACAAACAAAAATGAAACATAATGAGCGAGCCAAAGAAAGTCAAAAAAAAAGGCTACAAGATGAACAAAATAGAATTAAACATAATGATCGAGCAAAAGAATATCAACAAAAAAAATTACAGACCGAAGAAAATAAAAAAGTACATAATGAACGACAAAAAAAGTGTCAAGCAAAACGTCTGCAAATAGACGAAAATAAACAAAAACACAACGAACGGTCCAGAAGTTTGAACAAAAGACGTCTTATAGATGATTTGAAACGTACCGATCACCGCAATAAAGCGAAAGAATACCAAAAAAGACGCCTTGAAGACGAAGAAAAAAGACAAAAGCACAGGCAACGACTGCGAATATCTCAGAAAAACCGGTTGAGCGATTTCTCTAAGAGATTATTACACAGAATCAAAGATGCAGAAGCTCATAGAAGAAGGCTCGAAAATCCTGCAATTAGAAAAAAGAATTTAGAAAGACTAAGACGCAATCAAATGAACCGCCTACAAGACCCACAAATCAGAAAGCATCATCGTGGCGTCTTATGCACCTTACAAAAAATCAGGCTAAACAACATTCAACAATTGAAATTACATCGCAAAAATTTGAGAATGGCACAAACTGTAAGGCTACGTAACCCAAAGGCAAAGGCAAGACATTATTCTTTGCTACGTACCGCATATAAACAGAAAAAAGAAAATTTAAAAGATAAGGCAAAGCAGAAAATTATGGACAAATATTTAAATGACGTAAAATCAGGGCCAGATGTAGAATGTGTTTCGTGCTCAAGACTATGGTTTCCTAGCAGCGTAAATCACTTCACATATGAGAAATTGCTCGCAAAAATAATACGAAGAAACAAAAATGTTTCAGACCAGCTCATTGAAAATGCATGCCCTGGAATGATAAGTAAAGAAATCGTCGGGTTCCTGTGTTCATCTTGTGAAAGATATATATGCGATAACAAAATTCCAAAATTATCGCTTCATCACAACACTTTGAGATTTCCTCACGTGCCTCAAGAATTGAAAGAATTGACTGAATTAGAAGAAAGATTTTTGTCTCCAAGAATACCTTTCATGCAAATCAGAGGGATTGGAGGAAACCAACAATACGCTGTTTACGGAAGAGTGGTTAATGTCCCCGCCGATGTTACGGAAAGCGTGAATAATTCTCTGCCAAGGTTACCAAGGGAGACCGACACAGTTTTAGTAGCATTTAAAAAGAAAAAAAGCTACAAAAGCAATTATCTGTTCCAATCAATACGTCCAAACAAAATATTAAAAGCAGCTGAACTATTGGAAAACAGTCCTGCATACAAAGAAACAGGAGTAAATCTTAGCTACGACAGATTCAATGGAAGTATACAAAGTGAACTGATCAATTTACAAAAAGAACTTGATCTAAACGATACAAATAACAATAAAGAATTAAATTCGTCAAGCGATGAAGATGAAGATCCAGAGCCAGTCAATATTCAAGATTGCGAAACAATGTTACAATCAGAAGCTCTTGTATTTGCTCCTGGTGAAGGACGCTCGCCTCTTCCGTTGCTGTTGGACACTTACGTGGAAGCATTAAGCTTTTTAAAAATATATGGTGGAGAATTAATCAAAAAACCAGATCATATTACGTATCAAAATTGGATGAAATCAGAAATTATGCGCTCTGATCGACGGTGTGCCACAGTAACAAAACTTTTTTTTTCGGCGCTGAAATTAAGAACAGAAAAATTGGGTTCCAGCATAGCATTCTGCCTAAGAAAAACGAAAGGAAATAGAAATTTAAATGCTGGTTCTGTTTTAAACGAGTCATTTCTGAACGAATTAATATTACATGACAGCGGATATAAACTCCTGAACCAAGACAGAGGATCACCGTCATTTTGGGCAGAAAAAGAAAAAGAATTATTTGCCATGCTCAGACAATTGGGACCTCCGACATTTTTCCTTACGGTGTCCCCAGCCGAAACGAAGTGGACTGAACTAATGGTAATTTTGAAAAAAGTTGTCGATAAAGACGATATAACTGAAGCTGAAGCACTAAAATTGACATACGACGAAAAGGTACGGTTAATCCGTTCAGATCCAGTCACGTGCGCAAGATACTTTGATTTTCGAGTGAGAAAATTATTTAATGTTCTAACGGCAGAAAGCAGTATATTTCGCCAACACCTCGTCATAGATCGCTACACGAGAATTGAATTTCAACAAAGAGGATCACCACATGCCCACAGCTTTGTTTGGCTGAAAGACGCTCCTATTTACGAATCTGGTAATCCGAATAGCATCAGTAAATGCGAAGAATTTATCGATAAATTCGTTTCCTGCTCAGAAAAAATCAAAGGATCCGACTCGAATCTTCCGCAAGAATATCAAATTCACAAACACACGTTTACGTGTAGGAAGAAAACAAAAACTGGAATAAAAAAGTGTCGCTTCAATATACCATTCTTCCCAATGTGCAAAACTCGAATTCTAGATCCTCTTAATGAAAACCTACATAGAAAAGAAAAGTCAGTATTGCATCAAAAATTATGCGAAGTGAAGGAAGTATTGGAAGAACTATACAAGAACCCAGAACAAAATTTGAGCTATAATGCATTTTTGAATAAAATCAAATTAAACGAAGATGAGTACATACGAGTGATTCGATACTCTTTATCGAGGTCAACGGTATTATTGAAAAGAGACCCACATGAAATACGAGTTAATGCCTACAACCCAGACATCCTCAGGCTTCATCGGGCAAACATGGATATTCAGTTTATTACTGATCAGTGGTCTTGTGCGGCGTATGTTATCAGCTACATAAATAAAACCAGACGGGGCCTTTCAAAACTTTTACGTGACGCCATGGAAGAGATAAAAGGAGGAAATTATTCATTGAAAGAAAAGTTTAGAAAATTGGGAAACCATTTCTTGAACGCAAGTGAATTTTCTGCCCAAGAAGCCGTCTACTACATCCTTGCAATTCCTCTCTCAATTTCCTCAAGGCCGACTATTTTCATTAACACAAGTTTGCCCGAAAAACGAGTTCTCATATTGAAACCAAAAGAGGTTCTGAAATCACTTCCATCTGATTCAACCGATATTTATGCCAAAAATGTGCTGAATCACTATTGCAACAGACCAGAGAAATTGAAACAACTATGCTTAGCAGAATTTGCCGCAAATTATACATACACTGCAAGAAAGAGGGTAAGCAGCAAAATTGATATACAATTGGAAAAAAATGAAGACGAAGAAGAAAATTCCTGTAACGAACTCGAGGAACAGGAGCGTGGAATACCCCTAAACAATAATGATGGTTACGTGTATAAAAGAAATTATTCTAAAATTATTCGATACGTACGATACAATATACATCAGGACGAAAGTAATTTCTACAGAGAGCAACTTATGCTTTTCCATCCGTGGTATGACGAAAATAATGACCTCGTCCATATCGATCACAAAAAAAAATTCATGGAGTGTAAAAATTCAATATCTGAAAAACGTAAAATGTTCGTTTTCAATGATGGTCCAGACGATTTAGAAGAAATAATTGAAAAACTAAGAGAACAACAAAATGACATTGATGATGAAACTGATGATAATCTTGCGAACGTTGAAAAACAAAACAACGAATTTGAAGTGCTGAATGACCGTACTGGTTCTGGCGATATATTGTTAGACATTGGCTTGGACGCCGGAAACAAAGAAGATAAGATTACTTTTCCTGTTCCTCACCTCAAACCAGACAATGAATATTACGAACTGATGCGGCAATTAAATGAAAAACAAAGGAAATATTTAATGCACGTACTTCATAAATTAAAATCCACTTCATCGCCCATCTACGAATGTGTTCTGGGAGGAGCAGGTGTTGGCAAATCGCGCTTAATTCAAGCTTTACAACAATCGCTTCTCAGATTTTACAACTCAAAAGTTGGCTTTGAATTAGATACAATAACAGTCCTTCTATGTGCGCCAACCGGTAAAGCAGCGTATGCAATTAAAGGAGTAACAATACACTCGGCATTCGCCTTGCCTCTTAACCAGTTCGGAGGAGACATGCCTGCACTTAGTAGCAGCGTATCTAATACTTTATTTTCGAAATTGAACGAATTGAAGCTTATAATCATAGACGAAATTAGCATGGTTGGATGTAAAATGATGAGCCAAATAGACGCAAGACTAAAACAAATCTTCAGATCATCTGCAAACTTCGCTGGCAAATCTGTTATTTTATTCGGAGATTTCAATCAACTAGCTCCAGTTGGCGATGGTTATGCTTTTCAGCCTCCCCACTCCAATATCTATGGAGAATTGGTTGGGAATCCTCTCTGGGAAATGTTTACATCGTTCACCCTCACGGAAATAATGCGACAAAAAAACGACGCAATGTTTGCTGAAGCGCTCAACAGATTAGCAATTGGAAAACTAACTATAAACGACCAAGAAATGTTCCGTGAAAGGATTATGGAAGATAATAAAAAAATACCATCAGAAGGAATTTTATCTTTGTTCAGAAGCAATGCCGAAGTTGATCAATTCAACAATAATATTTTGTCCAACAAAAGTGACGTGGTCACTGTCGAATGTGAAGATAATATTTTGGGAAACGTTCCAGAAACCACGAAAAAATGTCTATTAACGTCAATGAAAAATGCACCAGTCCACAGTACCTACGGTCTTCCAGGAAGATTAAAGCTAAGTGTGGATATCCACTACATGGTGACAAATAATATAGACGTTGTGGATGGTTTAGTGAATGGTGCAGTAGGAACTCTCAAATTCATCGAATACAATACTGCCAATGAAATTAATAGACTATGGTTCTTTTTTGATGACGTCAGCGTTGGTAAAAACACCAGACAAAAATTCATTAACATTATCAAAGGAAAAAATATTGATGATCGTCTCACACCTATTGCTCAAGTCACACGTAATGTAAAGCCTAGAAAAAACTCGCCAGCTTACGTCGTGAGAAAACAATTTCCTGTTGTACCAGCCGAAGCAATTACGATCTATAAAAGTCAAGGTGGAACGTACGAAAAAGTTGCTGTTTACGTCAATAAATACATGAAACGCTCAGAATTATACGTAGCGTTCAGCAGAGCAACTAAATTGTCAGGCTTGTATATCATTGGTGATTTCAAAGCACCCTCTCCGCCATCTTTAAACGACAAAGTACAACTTGCAATAAATCAATTAATCTATGAAAAGCCTGTCAACATGAGCGTCCATTTTCTTCAAGATGATGTGTACACGGACACAATTATATTTCACAATGTACAATCACTAAATGCACACTTTCTGGATCTGTTGAGCGATAAATGTTACACTTCAGCTACTATAATACTATGTGTGGAAACCTGGACAAACGAATCAGATTCTATAAATATAGAAGGATTCAAAATTATCCACAGATCTGATGTTCAAAGAAATAAAAAACACGCTTATGGAGCCACGATTTTCTGCCGGAACAGCTGCGAAAATGACGCCTCAGTTTTGTTTACTTATAACTGCGAACGTGCCAATCAATGTTGTAATCTCGCAGCCATTCAATTCAAAAAGTACGCAATTTGTTCCGTATACAAACCACCTTCTACTCCATACAACGAAGTAGCATCCCAAATAAATGAAATGGCAGATACAGCTTTGAACGCATGTACACAAGTTATTATTCTTGGTGACTTCAATACAGACTACATGACCAAAGAAAATTCGCGTTTATTTACGGACATGGCAAATAAAGGCATGCATTTATGTGTTCCGAAAGAATCGTCGACTAACGACAACACGCAAATCGATTTATGTTTCGCCAACTTCCATAATATTGAAGCGTCGTATTACGAATCTTATTTCAGTCACCACAAACCCATAATTTGTTCACTACGCGACCGTGCCATGCAAACCCAAATGGAAAACAATCGAAGTGTGGAACCTAACGCAAGTCAAATGGATTCACAAACATTAACGCAACTAAATTTATCACAAAAGGATGACACTTCTTATTCCTACCATTCAAGTATTGCCGACAAATTGGAAATTATAATTCACACGGCAGAGAATGACATGAACATACCTACTGCTAGACAAGTCGATTTCACAACTACAGCCTCAAATGACAGCCATGAGAAAAACTATAAAATGAACTCAATTAATAATCTGACTTCAAGCCCGGAAAAAGAAAAAGATGAAATGAATATTGACTTCCAGAGCCCTTTAATTCCAGGGTTTTCAAACAACGACAATGTGTCATGCTATGCCAATTCAGTGTGCCAATCTCTTTTCAGTATAAACGACGTATTAAACGAACTTGCGTCCAATGATTCTCGTGATGCTTTAACACTTCTCGCCAAAGAATACAAAAATCTCAGAGGCAAACATAATTCTAAGCCATTGTCCTCTTTTCCAATAAGAACTTACGTTGCTGAAAATAGCGGACAAGATTTTTTTCAAGATAGAACCCAGCAAGACGTAGCTGAATTCTTGGAGTATTTGATATCAGCCAGTGATATTATACAAAATAAAGTAACTCACAAAACGACACTGACATATTCTTGTAATACGTGCAGCTACGAACGAATCGAACGAAGTTCAAATAAAATTTGCGTGCTTCGAATACCTCGTCAAGAAGCGAATTTGAAATATTTATTTGACGCAAATTACAGTTCAGAAACCGATGAACAGAGGGCTTGCCCCACTTGTCAATCAACCATGAAATCATCCACAAGAATTTTGGATCAACCCGATATCTTAATTCTTCAACTTGGCATCTGGGAATATCATCGTACAAGCTATAGAAAAAAATATTTCAAATTACTAAATAATGATGAAGAATCAGCACTAACATTGAATGGTGTATCCTACCAAACTTCTGCAGTTATAAGACACCACGGCCAACAAATGACTAGCGGTCATTACACGACTATGATCAGAAAAAATAACAAATGGATAGAAGCCAACGATAACAATATAACAATGAAAACCAATACACCATGTTTTGAAGATGCTTACCTCATCTTTCTAACAAAAGACGCAAGCAGTCATATCGCACAATAAGACCATTGCCTACAACATCCAGTAAACAAAAAACAAGAAAAATGAAGTGCGGCCAAAAATAAATTGGAGGAAGGGCCAGGTGTATGGGGATGGTGGAGCCTGAATAAATAAGAAAACAATGATTCAAATCGAAATGAAATGCGAACAATAATGAACTGCGATCAACAACATATATCATTGGAGGTGTGTGGGGATGGTGGAGCCTGGATTAAAAAAAAAAATTATTCAAATTGAAATGAAATGCTAACATAAATGAAACGCGATCGAAATGGAATAATTAACATGGAATACTATCAAATAATGCAATGGAATTGAAATACGAACAAAAACGATGTGCGATCGAAATGGAATAATTAAAATGGAATACTATCAAATAATGCAATGGAATTGAAATACGAACGACAATGAACTGCGATCAAAATATATCATTGGAGGAGTTGGACCAGGTGTGTGGGGATGGTGGAGCCTGGATTAAAAAATAAACATTCAAATTGAAATGAAATGCTAACAAAAATGAAATGCAATCGAAATGGAACAATTAAAATGGAATACTATCAAATAATGCAATGGAATTGAAATACGAACAAAAACGATGTGCGATCGAAATGGAATAATTAAAATGGAATACTGTAAAATAATGCAATGAAATGAAATTGAAATACGAACAAAAAAAATGTGCGATCGAAATGGAATAATTAAAATGGAATACTGTCAAATAATGCAATGAAATTGAAATACGAACAAAAAAAAGAAATGCGATCGAAATGGAATAATTAAAATGGAATACTATCAAATAATGCAATGGAATTGGAATACGAACAAAAACGATGTGCGATCGAAATGGAATAATTGAAATGGAATACTATCAAATAATGCAATGGAATTGGAATATCATTGGAGGAGTTGGACTAGGTGTGTGGGGATGGTGGAGCCTGGATTAAAAAAAAAATTATTCAAATTGAAATGAAATTCTAACAAAAATGAAATGCGATCGAAATGGAATAAATAAAATGGAAGACTATCAAATAATGCAATGGAATTGAAATACGAGCGATAATGAACTGCGATCAAAATATATCATTGGAGGAGTTGGACCAGGTGTGTGGGGATGGTGGAGCCTGGATTAAAAAAAAAAATATTCTAATTGCAATGAAATGCTAACAAAAATTAAATACAATCGAAATGGAACAATTAAAATGGAATACTATCAAATAATGCAATGGAATTGAAATACGAACAAAAACGATGTGCGATCGAAATGGAATAAGTAAAATGGAATACTGTCAAATAATGCAATGAAATGAAATTGAAATACGAACAAAAAAAAATGTGCGATCGAAATGAAATAATTAAAATGGAATACTGTCAAATAAGGCAATGAAATTGAAATACGAACAAAAAAATGAAATGCGATCGAAATGGAATACTATCAAATAATGCAATGGAATTGAAATACGAACAAAAACGATGTGCGATCGAAATGGAATAATTAAAATGGAATACTATCAAATAATGCAATGGAATTGAAATACGAACGACAATGAACTGCGATCAAAATATATCATTGGAGGAGTTGGACCAGGTGTGTGGGGATGGTGGAGCCTGGATTAAAAAATAAACATTCAAATTGAAATGAAATGCTAACAAAAATGAAATGCAATCGAAATGGAACAATTAAAATGGAATACTATCAAATAATGCAATGGAATTGAAATACGAACAAAAACGATGTGCGATCGAAATGGAATAATTAAAATGGAATACTGTAAAATAATGCAATGAAATGAAATTGAAATACGAACAAAAAAAATGTGCGATCGAAATGGAATAATTAAAATGGAATACTGTCAAATAATGCAATGAAATTGAAATACGAACAAAAAAAAGAAATGCGATCGAAATGGAATAATTAAAATGGAATACTATCAAATAATGCAATGGAATTGGAATACGAACAAAAACGATGTGCGATCGAAATGGAATAATTGAAATGGAATACTATCAAATAATGCAATGGAATTGGAATATCATTGGAGAAGTTGGACTAGGTGTGTGGGGATGGTGGAGCCTGGATTAAAAAAAAAATTATTCAAATTGAAATGAAATTCTAACAAAAATGAAATGCGATCGAAATGGAATAAATAAAATGGAAGACTATCAAATAATGCAATGGAATTGAAATACGAACGATAATGAACTACGGTCAAAATATATCATGGAGGAGTTGGACCAGGTGTGTGAAGATGGTGGAGCCTGGATTAAAAAAAAAATTATTCAAATTAAAATGAAATTCTAACAGATAACATAAATGAAATGCGATCGAAATGGAATAATTAAAATGGAATACTATCAAATATTGCAATGGAATTGAAATACGAACAAAAAAGATGTGCGATCGAAATGGAATAATTAAAATGGAATACTGTCAAATAATGCAATGAAATGAAATACGAACAAAAGCGATGTGCGATCGAAATGGAATAATTAAAATGGAATACTGTCAAATAATGCAATGAAATGAAATACGAACAAAAGCGATGTGCGATCGAAATGGAATAATTAAAATGAAATACTATCAAATAATGCAATGGAATTGAAATACGAACGATAATGAACTGCGATCAAAATATATCATTGGAGGAGTTGGACCAGGTGTGTGGGGATGGGTGGAGCCTGGATTAAAAAAAAAATATTCAAATTGAAATGAAATTCAACAAAAATGAAAATGCGATCGAAATGGAATAAATAAAATGAATACTATCAAATAATGCAAGCGAGTTCTGCGATCAAAATATATCAGTGAGGAGTTGGACCAGGTGTTGGGGGATGGTGGAGCCTTGGATTAAAAAAAAAATATTCAGAATTGAAATGAAATTCTAACAAAAATCGAAATTGCGATCGAAATGGAATAATTAAAATGGAATACTATCAAAAAATGCAATGGAATTGAAATACGGGCGATAATGAACTGCGATCAAAATATATCATTGGAGGAGTTAGACCAGGTGTGGTGGGGATGGTGGAGCCTGATTAAAAAAAAAATATTCAAATTGAAATGAAATTCTAACATAAATGAAATGCGAATCGAAATGGAATAATTAAAATGGAATACTATCAAATAATGCAATGAAATTGAAATACGGGCGATAATGAACTGCGATCAAAATATATCATTGGAGGAGTTGGACCAGGTGTGTGGGGATGGTGGAGCCTGGATTAAAAAAAAAATATTCAAATTGAAATGAAATTCTAACAAAAATGAAATGCGATCGAAATGGAATAATTAAAATGGAATACTATCAAATAATGCAATGGAATTGAAATACGAACAAAAGTGAAATGCGATCGAAATGGAATAATTAAAATGGAATACTATCAAATAATGCAATGGAATTGAAATACGAACAAAAACGATGTGCGATCGAAATGGAATAATTAAAATGGAATACTATCAAATAATGCAATGGAATTGGAATACGAACAAAAAAGATGTGCGATCGAAAAGGGATAATTAAAATGGATCCAGTTATCTTCAAAACAATTTTTCTTCAAAGTAAAGAATACTATCAAATAATGCAATGGAATTGAAATACGAACAAAAACGATGTGCGATCGAAATGGAATAATTAAAATGGAATACTATCAAATAATGCAATGGAATTGGAATACGAACGATAATGAACTGCGATCAAAATATATCATTGGAGGAGTTGGACAAGGTGTGTGGGGATGGTGGAGCCTGGGTTAAAAAAAAAATATTCAAATTGAAATGAAATTCTAACAAAAATGAAATGCGATCGAAATGGAATAATTAAAATGGAATACTATCAAATAATGCAATGGAATTGAAATACGAACAAAAATGAAATGCGATCGAAATGGAATAATTAAAATGGAATACTATCAAATAATGCAATGGAATTGAAATACGAACAAAAACGATGTGCGATCGAAATGGAATACTATCAAATAATGCAATGGAATTGGAATACGAACGATAATGAACTGCGATCAAAATATATCATTGGAGGAGTTGGACAAGGTGTGTGGGGATGGTGGAGCCTGGGTTAAAAAAAAAATATTCAAATTGAAATGAAATTCTAACAAAAATGAAATGCGATCGAAATGGAATAATTAAAATGGAATACTATCAAATAATGCAATGGAATTGAAATACGAACAAAAATGAAATGCGATCGAAATGGAATAATTAAAATGGAATACTATCAAATAATGCAATGGAATTGAAATACGAACAAAAATGAAATGCGATCGAAATGGAATAATTAAAATGGAATACTATCAAATAATGCAATGGAATTGGAATACGAACAAAAAAGATGTGCGATCGAAAAGGAATAATTAAAATGGATCCAGTTATCTTCAAAACAATTTTTCTTCAAGTATGTATTTTTCTACGGTCCTGATAAATACTTCTTTTTCTTTACTTCCTTAATTTTTTTTTTTTTTTTTTTTTTTTTTTTTTTTTCATAACACACCCTGGTCGAGCTGTCCACTTTGTGCCCGTACTAAGCGAATTCCTCGGCCGAGTTGAAAGTTCACCCAAAGCGGAACAAGCGCTCGTGTCACTGCTCGCCGCATCCTTCTAGCGAAGTAAGCAGTAGTGGGCTCTGTAATGGACCTGGATGGCTGCCATGTTAAGATAAAAAAGGATGTGCTATCGAAATGGAATACTATCAAATAATGCAATGGAATTGGAAAATACGAACAAAAAGGATGTGCGATCGAAATGGAATACTACCAAATAATGCAATAGGATTGGAATACGAACAAAAAAATATGCGATCGAAATGGAATACTATCAAATTACGCAATGCAATTGGAATACGAACAAAAAGGATATGCAGTCGAAATGGAATAATTACAATGGAATACTATCAAATAATGCAATGGAATCGGAATGCGAACAAAAAGGATGTGCGATCAGAAATGGAATACAGTGGAACCTCAATAACTCGAACCTCAGTAACTCGAATTCCTTGATAAACCGAATTTCATTGGATCCCCTTGACTTTCCTTACAATTTGCCTTCATTTTTACCTTTATAAGTCGAACTGAAACCTCGATAAGACGAATTTTCTGGCTCATGGACCAAAAAATCCTCCTTTAGAACCTCTCAAGTCCTCCTTTTACTTCTATGTATAAGTCGAAGTTTTGAGTACTTCACCTCTATATCTCGAAGTTATCACATCGAAGAAAAGATTCAGAAGAGGTCTTCTAACTTGGGACCTCTATAACTCGAAATCGGTTATTTTAGGCACCGATAACTCGAACCCCGGTTAGTCGAAGTTCTCGATAACTCGAATTTTTTCATTCACCCGTGAGGTTCGAGTTATCGAGGTTCCACTGTACTATCAAATAATGCAATGGAATTGGAATACGAACAAAAAGGATGTGCGATCGAAATGGAATACTATCAAATAATGCAATGGAATTGGAATACGAACAAAAAGGATGTGCAGTCGAAATGGAATAATTAAAATGGAATACTATCAAATAATGCAATGGAATCGGAATGCGAACAAAAAGGATGTGCGATCGAAATGGAATAATTAAAATGGAATACTATCAAATAATGCAATGGAATTGGAATGCGAACAAAAAGGATGTGCAGTCGAAATGGAATACTATCAAATAATGCAATGGAATCGGAATGCGAACAAAAACGATGTGCGATCGAAATGGAATACAGTGGAACCTCGATAACTCGAACCTCACGGGTGAATGAAAAAATTCGAGTTATCGAGAACTTCGACTAACCGGGGTTCGAGTTATCGGGGCCTAAAATAACCGATTTCGAGTTATAGAGGTCCCAAGTTAGATGACCTCTTCTGAAACCCCTCTTCGATGTGATAACTTCGAGATATAGAGGTGATGTACTCAAAACTTCGACTTTTACATAGAGGTAAAAGGAGGACTTGAGAGGTTCTAAAGGAGGATTTTTTGTTCCATGATCCAGAAAATTCGTCTTATCGAGGTTTCAGTTCGACTTATAAAGGTAAAAATGAAGGCAAATTGCAAGGAAAGTCAAGGGGATCCAATGAAATTCGGTTTATCAAGGAATTCGAGTTACTGAGGTTCGAGTTATTGAGGTTCCACTGTAATTAAAATGGATCCAGTTATCTTCAAACCTATTTTTCGACGGTCCTGATAAATACTTCTTTTTCTTTACTTTCTTCATTCTTTTTTTTTTTTTTTTTTTTTTTTTTTTTTTTTTTTTTTTTTTTTCATAAAACAAACTTTGTGCCCGTACTAAGCGAATTCCTCGGCCGATGCAAAATTAGTTGAAAGCTCACCCTAAGCGGAACAAGCGCTCGTGTCACTGCTCGCCGTATCCTTCTAGCGAATTAAGCAGTAGCGGGCTCTGTAATGGACCATGTATGGCTGCCATGTTGTCGGAAGGGATGGACAGCGGTCGACGCAAGAAATTGACTGATGAGGTTGTCTTTGGTATGTACCTAGGTTACACAGCCTTCTTTATTTTCCTCACTTAGGAATTTTGGAACTTTAAGGTACTAACAAGAAAACTTTAAGGTAACAAAAAACAAGAAAAATGAAGTGCGATCAAAGATATAATTAAGATAAAATATTTTCAAATAATACGATGGAATTCAGATGATTTTGTCTAAAGAAATTTTATTTTCAGTTAATTTGAACAACATACAGAATTTTAAAATGCTCAAAGCACTTACTTGAATAAATGGAATCCTATCAATTAATGCAATGGAATTGGAATACGAACAAAAAGGATGAGCGATCGAAATGGAATACTATCAAATAATGCAATGGAATCGGAATGCGAACAAAAAGGATGTGCAATCGAAATGGAATACTATCAAATAATGCAATAGAATTGGAATACGAACAAAAACGATGTGCGATCGAAATGGAATACTATCAAATAATGCAATAGAATTGGAATACGAACAAAAACGATGTGCGATCGAAATGGAATAATTAAAATGGATCCAGTTATCTTCAAACCTATTTTTCTTCAAGTATGTATTTTTCTACGGTCCTGATAAATACTTCTTTTTCTTTACTTTCTTCTTTTTTTTTTTTTTTTTTTTTTTCATTAAACACATCCTGGTCGAGCTGTCCACTTTGTGCCCGTACTAAGCGAATTCCTCGGCCGATGCGCAATTAGTTGAAAGCTCACCCTAAGCGGAACAAGCGCTCGTGTCACTGCTCGCCGCATCCTTCTAGCGAATTAAGCAGTAGCGGGCTCTGTAATGGACCTGGATGGCTGCCATGTTGTCGGAAGAGATGGACAGCGGTTGACGGAAGAAATTGACGGATGAGGTTATCGTTGGTATGTACCTAGGTTACACAGTCTTCTTTATTTTCCTCACTTAGGAATTTTGGAACTTTAAGGTACTTACTCATATGTATTTGGAGTTTTCATGGGGGTGCCGTTCCATTTTAGGTTTGTTCGTTTGTCGTCCTAAACCGCACGAATCTTCCCAATTTTACTCGTTCGTCCACCCCCCCCCCCCTCGGTCTGGATTGAATGCATAAAAACTTTTATGACCAAAACGCTCCATTTCTTTTTTAAAAAAAAAAAACGTCTAATTTAAAATGTAATAACCCCTTTTTTCAGTATAAAACCCCCGTTTTTATTAGAACGTACATCCTTCTTCATTAAAAAAGTTCCGTTTTTCTTCAAATCTCTATTTTTCAAGACGAAACCCTCCGTTTTCAGTGTCAATCCTCGATTTTCTATGACAAGCTATCTGTCTGTTAGGCTCCCTTCCCCCCCACTTTTGTGAAATCACTTTTTTCCCTTCAAAAAACACATTATCAGTGCTCAAGTATCCCCCCGTCACCAAAACCCCTACTTTTTTGTAGTAAGACAAACCTTCGGAGTTATTGGCTTGGAGCTCCTGTTTTTCGGCGTCATAACCATAGATCCGCTTTCAATAAAAACCATTGCGTAATCATTCAAAACCTCATTTTTTTTAAACAAACCGATATTCTGCAACCAAAAACCTTCATTTTAAGTAAACCATCTATTTCTTCGCTGAAGTCGAAAAACCTACTTTCACTATGAATGCCCCAAACATTCAAGCAAAAACCTCAAGTGTTTTCGGGAAACCCCCTCCACCTAACTAATTAATTAAGCGTGGCAGGGACATTATGGCCCTCTCCATAATTTAATTTAATATGTATGCATGTATTTCATGATTGCAGATGATATAACTGTAGACATTGACTCCCCGGAGTTCACTGACGAGACCCAGAGCCAACGCATTATGCCAATGATCAGACATGTCACGTCGCTACCAGCTACAGCTTCACCGCCATTTCTGGTTTCAAATAAGATCAGAGGAGAGACTTAATCAACGTTTTTATTCAAATGTATTCTGTATTATGAATTTCACGTGTTGATTGTTCCAATTTCTTCCTTGTACCGCTAGAAATTCCATAAACTGTATGGAAATATGATTGGTTATATTCTTTACGTATTTTTTGATTTCAATTTCAATAATACTTGACTGTTTTTTTATAATTACTGCTTGTAGTTCACGTAAATATATTTGAAATAAATAACGTGTAAGCTTGCAAATATTTTTTTTTATTTTTCAATTAAATATTCTGTTTTACTAGTATGAGTAACAAGAGTCGAAGAAGGCCCCAATGTCTCCAGGTCGACCGGCTAGTCATCATAGACACCTTACGACGCTTTCCAAGTTGCCCTGCGTTCGCCTACAAGATGAATGAGTAGATACATTTCAAACCGAGTGTTCACTAGTCAAGCTCAAACTTTCAAGGCCCGTGTATACCAGAAGCCAGAAAGTATCTAACGCTTTTCGTGCAACTTTTCAAAAGTGTCTGAGAGCTCTCTCATGGGTGTTTACACGTAACTGAGACCAACTCTCGCAAATTTATTGCACGTTTATACAAACCTTTAAAGTTTGATAGTAGTAAAAAAAAAAAAAAAAAAAAAAAAAAAAAAAAAAAAAAAAAAAAAACTTACTTGATGGGGGATGAACTTCATAGTTTAAAACTTCAATTTGCCCTCAAAATGCCTGGGACAAATGCAAGTTCCCCTAGTGATATTTTTCAAGGACTAGAATTTTTCGCCCTTTCTCTTCAAATGGACCATCCACTGACGGCATAATCGGCACACGTTACACTGACAAATATAAAAATTTTCCTCCTTTGGGATCTACTCATTGACATCCCACAAGTACACCTGGTATAATTCAGGCAAGTGAGGGAACACGAAAAACCTCACTGAAGTGTCGTAGCCGGGACACAAGTCACTATTACACACCCCATACAACAATATTTTTCCTTTTTGCGGCAATAAATCACAAAAATTCAAAGAAAGTAAGCTCTCGATAACGATATTGATAAACAGTCCTAGAGGTTTGTAACCTGATTCCAAATACAACCAGAGAGAGAGAAAAAAAAAAAACAGATAAAAGTCGGACATGCGCAAAAATCTCTTTTTCACCAATTAAAACATTCTATTTCGATACCACAATTTGTTGTTTTTTTTTGTTTTTTTTTTTCATTAAAAGGTATTTTCGCCAACCTAAAAAAGCTACAAAAGTTACCAATTTAAACGTTGTTACATAGCAACATGTGCTCAATTGGTCTAAAAACTACACAAGTTGCAAATTTTGTAACTCGTGTACCTACATTAGGAGGGTCACCCAAAAAGACCGATTGTTTGACCATCCCTCATAATCTTTGCTCCCGGATTTGTTTGAGAGAACTTCTTTCGTCTTTTACCCCCCCCCCCTCTCCTTAACTTTTCGAGAAATCTCAATGGTAATCGAGGGTTTTTATTAAAATAAATTTTGAGCCAAATTTGTGAGCGCTAGAATGACACGTTTAACGCTATTATACACTTGCACCCCAAAGGGACCCCCCCTCCCCCTTGACTTTTTCACTAAACTAAAATAAAATGGGAATCAAAGACTAATTTAACAAGGAGTATTCATACAGAATGTGATGCTTCTGAATCAACTGGTGAATTGTAGTGATTTTTTGACCATTTCAAGCCTTATATTTTCCCCCCTCCACCTCGACCAATTTGGCCCAAATGCAATACCGACCAGGGTCTTATGACTAATGATTTCTGGACCAAATCTCGTTCCGCTAAATTAATTTCTACGAGAGTTATCGTGCTAACAAGACCACCCACTTACTTCCACCCCGGGGGTACCACCCCCTCCCCCTTGACTTTTTCAAAAAATTAAAATAGGAATCAAAGGCTACTCTAACATGGAGTATACGTACCGAATATGATGCTTCTAGAATCAACTGGTGAATTGCAGTGATTTTTTGACCATTTCAACCCCTATTTTCCCCCCCTCCACCTTGACCAATTTGGCCCAAATGCAAAACCGACCGGGGTCTTATGACTACTGATTTTTTTACCAAAGTGGGTTCCACTAAATTAACTTCTACGAGAGTTATCGTGCTAACAAGACCACCCACTTACTTCCACCCCGGGGGTACCACCCCCTCCCCCTTGACTTTTTCAAAAAATTGAAATAGGAATCAAAGGCTACTTGGACATGGAGTATACGTACCGAATATGATGCTTTTAGAATCAACTGGTGAATTGCAGTGATTTTTTGACCAGTTCAAGCCCTATTTTTCCCCCCTCCACCTTGACCGATTTGGCCCAAATGCAATACCGACCGGGGTCTTATGACTACTGATTTTTGTGCCAAAGCGCGTTCCACTAAATTAACTTTTACGAGAGTTATCGTGCTAACAAGAAAACGGCCATAAAGATATATATATATAAATAAATATATAAAGAAATATATAGAGATATATATATATATGAATTCCGGAAACCACTAAATTCGTGTTCTAGAGGTCCTGAAACATGAAAAAAACATGTCATGACCCATGTTTGCCACCATCACGACGAGACCAATAGTGCATTTTGACATAAATGAAATGCACTAAAAAATATTACTTGTCAATGAGATCAGGTGATAATTATAATCATGTGAGGGACCAAGCATGGCGCCGATTTCCGTATTGCAGTACTCGTGTTTTATAGTGCCTTAGTGTCGCTAGACATGGATGGTATCTCCATAACGCTGGGAAAAACCACCGCCAATGGATAGTGTGCCCATAACAGCTGCTGTGTTTGTTGTGCGCGAAGTTTAATTATTTTCTGAGGTCACATTTCTTTTGAGTACACACATTGAGCACTCCAAGAGAGAAGTGGAATGATATCCATTGCGAGTTCCTTTCACAATTAACGCATCGCTGGTTTTCCTCAAGCAAACTGCCATAACTCCGACAATTTTCGTCGCACGTAATAATGAAGCACACCACTGAAATGGCACAAAATTGTCTTTTTATTATGTCTACGTGGTTTTGGAATCAGCTTGAGTTAAAGGCCCTTAATACTGGGCTGAATTTCCAAGTTGTCCTCTTTTTCCACCAAACAAGGGTTTTCTAACAGCTTTAATTTCACACACAGCATTATCAAGATGAGTCGCTCTGCGGAAAAAACTTTCCAATGACCTACGATGAAATGGATATTGCCACTGTAACAGCCAAGATATTTGGACAAAGGTTTGAAATTGTCAAGTGTAATTGCCAAAATAAGGATGTTGTAGCCACTGGAAATAAAAGAAAACTATCGTCTTATTGGTGGATGATTAAATCCAAATCGCTAAATCGGTCTCAGAAAATTATAAAAATACGAATGCAGTGAATTCTTCACTCATACACCCCCCCCCCCTCATAGGGCCCACACAAAACACAATAGGTATTTCGATTTATTTATTATTTTTTTTGTATCATTCGTGTTTCATAACGAATGCTCGATGTGCTTGTGAGTGAAATTAAAGATGTTAGAAAACACGTGTTGGTAAAATAGGACAACTTGGGAATTCAGCTCAGCATTAACGGCCTTCAACTCAAGCTGATTCCAAAACCATGTAGACATAATAAAAAGACAATTTTGTGCCCTTTTTAGTGGCGTGCTACAATATTACGTGCGACGAAAATTGTGAGAGTTATTGCAGTTTGTTTGAGGAAAACCAGCGATGCGTTGAAAAAGCGGAAAAGTGCGTTTTTCTCGGAAACGGTTGATATTCGGACCATGGTATATTTGGTCATTTTTTGACGTAAATATGGTCTAGAATCACCTGCTTTATTTGTGCCACGTGGACCAAGTACACCCGGTATAGGTCTCACATCAATCAAATCATGTGTTTTTCTAGAGTGCAGCAAAGAGACAGACCTCTTTTCTTACGACTTGGCGTGAAAGTCGGAGTTTTCTGCGCATACATATTCTTCTGCCGATAAATCACCAATGGGGAACTTCACATTTTTCAATCACTGGTGTTTCTTGAAGAGTGTGCTTCAACAAGACAATTGCCCACATTAAACATTGAAATCAATCAAGAGTTTTTTTAGGCGAATTTTTTAAAATGTTGAGTGGGGGTTTGATTGCGTCAAAGGGCAGTTAATGAAATGGATGGTGTTGGGAAGAGGGGGGAATACGCGTTTTCTGGGGTTTAATTTTTCTTGTTATTTGTAAGTTTCCTCAAATGCTTCAAAACTGCACATTGACGTCATTTTTCCCTCGTACCATCCATCCCCTCCTGAAGAACTTTGAAATTTATCTAAAGATCACCAGTAGCACCAATCGGCCAGGAACTACTGTTAATATCCTTGTCCGCATGTGTCAATTCACCGATATACTTTTCCCCCAAATCGGGCATTCATGCAAGTTTTCCATTCACAGTCGAGAAATAATGAATCGTAATCGTAGTTTCAAGACGCAAAAATAGCGCCCATTTTTGAGTTTATTGAATATATCTTCAATACGTGGAATCGGGTACCAAGAGTCGTGGAGTTGTGGGTTGACCGTCACTTTATAATCGGCGCATATTCTTATTGACTGGTCTGGTTTCGGAACCAAAACAAGAGGTGTTCCCCATTCTGAATAATCGGTTTTTTCGAGGATCCCTTGTCTCTCCAAAGAGTCTAACTCGTCTTTGGTCCTGTTGATAATTGAGTACGGCACGGGTCTAGGTTTTATGAAAATAGGTTTTACATTTTCCTTCATTTCGAGGGAACATTTGAGATTTGGAATACATCCCACTGAAGGTCTGAACACATCGGCGTAATTGTTCATCAGTTGTTCTACTTTGATGTTGTTGACGTCTGATGATGTGTTCTCTGCGATGTTTCGCGTAGTAAGGTTTATGTTTAATTTGCAGATCCATTCTCTTCCACACAACGGGGAGAGTTTTCTCTCTACGACGTACAAATTTCCGTATGCTTCTCGGTTCTGATGCTTGATTTTGACTGCAGTGTAGCCGATGGGTTTAAAAATCTCTTTTGTGTATGTTCGGAACACAACGTTGGTCTTCTTGAGAGTCCGTTGTAGGTGTAATTTGTCAAAGTCCGATTTGGATATTATCGTCATTTGACTACCAGTATTTAGTTCGAATGACTGAGGTTTCTGATCAACTAACACTTTCACGCAAAAAGGTTGATTCACGTGAACGTCGTCGTTAACTTGATTTATTTCTTGAATTTCGTCTTCGTTGCTCGTGGTGTCGTTAGCCACGAGGCGAACATTTTTAATTTTCGTTGAAATGCAGACTTTGTCAATGTGGCCCGCTTTACCACAGCTACCACATTTTAAATGTTTTTTAGGACGACATTCACGAGAGTTGTGATTGTTTTTTCCGCAACACAAGAATACATTTTGGAGTCCAAGCTCTATGAGTTTCGATTTTACTGAACGCGGTGGTTTGTATTCCTTCCTTCGTGACGTTCTTTGAAATGCCGTTGACTGCCTTCCTCCGCCACTTGACTGAGGGATAGCTCCATGGCTCTTGGTTTTTGTCATAATTTTGAAAACAGAAGGGTCATTCGGGTTAGGTGAGTACATCTTATTCTGGCGTTTGGCGGCCTCTATCGCTAACGCGATTTCGATAGCTTTGTCGAGTGTTATGTCATCACCTTGTTGGAGGATTTGTTCCCGAATTTCATGGTCCTGTAAACCTCGAATGAATTGGGCCTGCAATATAGACAGCACCAGTTTCCTACACGCCTCATCGTGGCATGTCCAATGGGCGGAACGTGAGATGTCCTTGAGAGCCGCGAGGTACTGCGAAATAGATTCCTCCGATTTTTGAATCCGTGAAAGAAATTTATGCCGCTCGGTGTGGATGTTGGAGCGGGGGCAGAGGTGAATTTCAAGAAGCCCGATTAGAACGTCGTATTTTTTTGAGGAAGGTAAATCAGGTGCGGTTAAGCTTGAAAGAAGTTGGTAATACTTTGACCCCAACGCATTTCTGAGAATTTTTGCCTTTGTAGCATTTACTTCGGGAGTATCTCCACGAAGGCATTTTAGATCGAAATAGTTGTCTAAACGTTCTTTATACGATTTGAAAGATTCTTTGTCCTCGTCGAACGGCTCAAAAGTTATCGCCGACGAGTGGGCGTCTGAGGGAAGAACAGGGTTTCCCGGAACAGGAGGCGGCTGACATAGCAACTTAGCGACTGAAGCCGTAGGGATTTTAAAATTGATTGGTTTTGTACCTGGATGTCCAGTAACCCCGGATGGTCTTCGTCGAGAGGCATTTTTTTTGTTTTTGTTGGTTTGTAAACTAATGTCCACGTCACTATCACGAGCACGAAAAATTTACGTTTATACTCGTCACCATTTGTTATGTATTAAAAAAAAATGAAAAGAGAAAGACTGTTATAATATTTGCAATTCATTTTATTCCACGGGCAGCCGGGCTCAGACTCAGACTGACTCGACTCGAAGGGTGGTGCGGGTGGTCGACAAGAAGACAGGATGGCTGAGTGGGGGCCGGGATTTACATTCCATTTCGATCATTATAGTATAAAATAAAATATACAACAGTGAGCTTTACCAACTTTCGATTTTTGTTTCATTTAGGTGGACATACACGAGCAGATAGTAGATAATCAGTCACTCGGGATAGGTTATTACTTCTGAGGGGTAGCTTGTTCGTTCCTCATGTGCGTTTTGGGGACCCTGCGGCCTGTTTTATGCCCGTTCCGTAAGCTTCTGTTCATTCCGTAAATTATAGTTCATCAAGATCGGCGGTGGTAATTTGAGTTTGGATGTGACAGCTCCAATAGAGGTTTGGACGGGTTTATTTAAAAAATTGCGCGGAGCAGTGGCTGAGTATTACGTGGGCAAGCATGAGAGATTGATTCTAGATTCTAATACTTACTTTTTGTACAGATTCCTCAACTTCGATTTGGGACGTGATTTCGTGCATAGTGAATCTCAAACATTGGAGGACAAAAGTTGGATCATGAGAGCGCGTGGAGATCTACTTAAGCTGAACGCCAAGTTTGCTAAAGAGGATGAGGGGGAGTGCTGCATGTGTCATCGACACGAAACTGAGGATCTTCATCATTTTTTGGCGGAGTGCATGAGGTTATCTGACATCAGGAAAAAATGGCTTGGAAAATTAGTTCTAACTACTGAGGAGCTCTAAACTACATAAATGAGCTTTGTTGGCGAAGTTTAGTCATGTATTGTAGGGAAGCATTCGTGGCCCGGAGTTTTATGGTGTGAATTTTGTTTCATCTACTTTTTTCC
>CM075942.1:31109170-31227227 GCA_038030265.1 Corythucha ciliata | reverse complement strand
ACCTTGACCGATTTGGCCCAAATGCAATACCGACCGGGGTCTTATGACTACTGATTTTTGTGCCAAAGCGCGTTCCGCTAAATTGATTTCTTCGAGAGTTATCGTGCTAACAAGAAAACGGTCATAATATATATATACATATATTTGCCGTTACTCAATTTTAGCCACAAAGTTGTGGAAGGCGGAATTAGAAATTCCAACACACCTTATCCGCGATTATTTCCCTCAATTTTAGCCGTAAATTCGCATTCTTTTCAACTTTAGCTGCTTTGAAGCGTTTCTGATCTGTGAATTCGCGAATTACCTTAATTTTTTCAGCCACGAATTCGTGATTTCCTCAAATTTTAGCCGGGAATAACACTTTTTCCCAATTTGAGCTGAAAACGAGATTTTTTATTCATTTATGACAGGCTAATTATAGTGAATTTTTCAATATTAGCTGGTATTTTTTTAAACACTTCAGTCACACGTTGGCATTTTTCCTTCAATTTTTGCTATGGATTAGCGTTTATTGTTTAGTTTTATCCTCGAACAGAAGCCACGCATTTGCGTTTTGTCAATTTTTCAAGGTTTAATGACTTTGTGGGTCGCGCTCTCTTCGGTATACAAAATAACGGCCATAACGAAAAATTTAGAGATCTTTTTTATAACGACAATGAAAAATTTGGAAAATACGAACTCGCGATCAAACTGACTTATGTTGTTTTTTTAACATAATATTTGTTATTTTTTTAAATAAAAATTGAGGTTTGTTAGCTGTTGGCACGCTACAACTTTAACCAATTTTGGCCACGGGTTAGCGCGAGTTTTTTCTTACTGGCGATAATGAATACTGCCCATGAGCTATAGACCAGCCTTACATTTTACGTAGATTTCTCTTTAAAAATGTGTATATATATTAACTTAAACTTCCGCAAGCCGAGAAAAATCTTTACTAAAAAAAATCTTAATTTAAGAAAAATTAGGACTTAAGGGTCGACTCTGATAGCAAAATCGTCCTTTAAGTTGCTTTTAAGTATAATTATTTTTCTTAAGTGGCGACTATGAATACGGGTCCAACACATGGAAACAAGTTTGTCCATTTATACAAAACTGGACACGAGATACAAATAATGACGCTTCACCGCGTAGTACTACTGAAGGTACATCTCCAGAGCAACGCCGGTCACTGCGTCCATCGCCTAGAACAACCTTGACGAGTGACATTCCAACAGATACGACGAACCAGTCAAGAACAACACCACCGCCTGACTTGCGGCGGTCAACTCGTGTGCGGAAACCAGTGGTTCGCCTCGACCTGTAACGGCATCACCGCGGGTGTTCAGTGCAGTTCTAATAGTTTTTTTTTCTTCTTCGTTCTTATGCTTAGTTTTCAGATTCCCTGCTACAGAAATCTTTCAATTTTACTGCTCGTTAAGCGGCGGAGTTTTGTTACACTATAATGATCGAAATGGAATGATCGGGCGTGTTATACTATAATGATCGAAATGGAATGTAAAACCCCGGCCCCCACTCAACCATCCTGTCTTTCTGTCGACCACCCGCACCACCCCTTCGAGTCAGTCTGAGCCCGGCTGCCCGTGGAATAAAATGAATTGCAAATATTATAACAGTCTTTCTCTTCTCATTTTTTTTTTTTAACATAACAGGGCGGTAATCACGATCTTTTCAGGCTTTTTCAGAACTTCACCAATCACCAGTTTCAGACACTTTTAGCACGCGTAAAGACAATTTTAGCCATTTTTTCAAGACGCGAATCGTCAGTTTTGTATTTTAAGCGTGAGTTCAGCCGTTTTTGTATTGGGATTAGCTAGGTTTTAGGCAGCGAAAAGTCTGTCAAAACTGTTTTAGTAGATCGAAGCACACCATTTCTCTAGCGCTTCCATTGAGCAAATCTTAAATCAACGTATGTCGGTGAAAATTGTATTTTATGGCGTAAAAACGGCGAATTTGGTCTTCACCGCTGCGATATTTGTTTTGTGAGCGACAAAACTCGTTGAAATTGATTTTTTTTACTTTCGAAATCCGAGAATATAATTTTTTAGTGAGCACCGATGAAACACAGTGTGGTTATCCTGACGGATTTATACTTTCAGAATGAATTCAGGGGTGAAACATTGCAACACTGAATCGGCGCTTTTGAGTCTAGGGGAGGGCAGCTTCCCACCTCGGCCTCACCCTCCGGCTACGCCTGTGGACGGGTGGAAAAACTTAACTCCACACAAGTGTATTGCAATGAATGGAAAACACTATATCGGCCTCCCCTGGCATCGACACAAATCGATTCAAAGCGTCCCTCCCCTTACGACTGGACACCGTCTGTTTGAAACTGTTCTTGAATCACTCGGTTAATTCAACGTAAGATCAACTAAATCACACAGAATTGCCTTTTAATCGTGCACCGTATATAGGAACGTCGTTAGTGGGCTGCTCAGTGTACTGTATAGTCCTCCAAACTCTCCCCCATCACGCCCACCCACAACAACCAATTTACAATGCAAGTTTTCCAGCCTCTAATAACTTCTACGCGTTTCAAGTGATTCCAGACATAATTTTAGGACTCCGTTTTCAAGAAAAAAAAAAGAAAAAAGCGGTATAAATGCTTTGGGAGGCGTGTGAGGGCATTATAATTCCCTGCCTCAATTTCCCACCACCTTGAGAAAACACATTGAACTCCTTGTCTCGTCCCTTGTAGGAATTTGAATAATTTAAGTCACGTTTTACTGCTTTAAATTCGCGAGTGAGGAAGCCGTGGAAGACGAGGTATTGGGCTAGTTTTTTTTTTTTTTTACTTTTTTTTTGGAGTCTTGAACAGCACCTGAGGGAGTCATGGAATCATTTTTTACTGAAGTTTTAATCAGTCTCTAGATAATATTCGGATACTCTAAAGCATTTCCTTATTATGCTCTACACTGAGAAAAAAATCGACATATAATCGGTCAATATCAACCGAGCTAAGTCGGTTAGAGAGTTGCAACCGAGCAGACACGGTTAGAAGTATGCTAGGTCTAATTGATCTAGTTCCCTGATAACCGTGTCTGCTCGGTTGCAACTCTCTGACCGACTTAGCTCGGTTGATCCGAGGTTGACCGAGCAGACTCGGTCAAAATTCAACACGGTTATTTTAATTGAACGCTTGGTTAACGAGCGACTACCGAATATTCGGTTATCTCTACCGGCTTCACAGTTAGACTAACTCAGTCAGATCTGTCATTCGTTCCACATGAATACTGCTGCTCCAACCGATCTTTCGTTTATAGCAACCGAATATAGTAGGGGAGCCCACGATGCTAAATGGGGATTTACTCGAGCGTCGTAGAGACCTATTGGGATGCAAAGCTTAGATGATAAAAAGATAAAATTGTTATATGATGTATACATTTTCATCGGTGGGGGTAGTGGCTATAGACTTTCAAAAATGTAAAAAAAAACGGTTGCATGGACATTCTCGAGCGCGTCAGATATTTACAGCATCAATTGTCTACGTATTTTTGATGAAGTATGCATGTTAATCTGACGGTTTGCATGGTGGGAGCGGTCGTACGCAAGGGTTGAAAATGCAAAAAAAATAAAAATAATCGAGCGCGTCAGATTTTCTAAGGGGATGTTAAGTGAACCTAAAACAATCTCTTATTCAATAATCTGACGATTTGGACGTGACGCAAACTCGTGATCCTTATTGGAATGTGCAAAAAAAAATCGCCATTTTGAAATACTCGAGCGCGTCAGATTAAGATATATTGGCTTCATACTGACGTCCTAGACGTGCTCTCTCATAATCTGACGATTATCTGGAGGGATTCGCCTAATCTGACAATTTAAAAAAAAAAATTCTCGTTACTTGGTGCGTAAGTCCTAATTTTCTGCGCCATTTTCGAAAGAGTAAGTTGAGGTTTACTGAAACTGTGATGTAAAGGATCTTTTCGTAATACTTATAACGAAAGAGCTTCTTTCCGCATCTAGGATCCCCCTAGAAAGAAACGTTTTTTCGAACTGTTACGATATAAAAACTTTGGCCTCAGTATAGTCGTCTTTGGCTAGTAGGCTGACCGGCTGACAAGCTCCTCCACCGTCTTATAATCAGCTTCCAGTGAAGATAAAATCAAGTGTTAATTTATTCAGAGTTGGGAAATAAATTAATAGTTATATTAAGTCTAGTACGAAAAATAGCGTTCACAACTCGTGGGAAAGTAAAATATCGTTGCTCGTGTAATTGCCTCTCTGGGCAGCGCCTCGCTCGTCTAACAACACTCGCACGATATTTTCAACTTTAGGTACTCGTTTGAAATGTACTATTATTCACGTAATACTATGAAGTTATGGTTACTATGACATTAATACAACTTTTCCTATTTGTTTTGCCGATGAAAGGTGCTTCCCTGCCCCAATTCTTCTACCAACATCATCAACTGCCTTTGGCATTTTTCAGACATAATTTAAAGTCCACCTCGCGGTTCCACTCTCCCATCACCCATCATTACGAACAAAACGTGGCTGCCCAACTATCTTAATTTGCGTGAAAACAGCTTAATATAGTAAGCCGCCACGAGGAAGATGAGGTGGTGAATGGTGCCGAGCGAATTTATTTAATTTATTCGGTCATCTTGTTCAATTGTTCACGTTCCAGGCAGATTTCGATGAAAAGTCGCTCTTTTGGTCGATACGGGACTGCTCCGCGAGCGCCGAACCATTTATAGGCCTTTAAGTATTCTTCTTTGAAGAATCTGATGCATTTTTGGTAAGTATGTGCTTTTTCTGAGTGAAACGTTTCTCCCTAATTCAAATTGTCCAATTCGAACCTTATGGTGGGGTCAATGATGCAAGTGATATGGTTAATCTATGTAATATATATTTAACTTTTTTTTAACATTAATTTTAATCGTCATCTTCATCATCAGATGATTCCTCTTCCTCTTCTGACACAATTTCATTATCAGATTGCGTATCTGTAACAAAAAATAATTCACAAAAATAAGCAATATTTTTTAAAGTGGGTAACGTGTTATTGTAGAAAATATATACCTAATTCTGGATTATCCTCAACAATATCAGGTGATATTTCTACATCTGCATAAGCTTTTGGCAACTGATCACCTGCAAAAGGAATAATTTCCAACTTTCCGTCGACAACTTGCCACCCATAATTCGTTGGTAAAAGTTCCGTAATTTTTGCGTCATGAGCGTTTCTCCACAAGCATGCGATGTATCTTGTCCGCAAAACTTGCTGCATTAATTCCGCTTGACAGGGTGGCAAGTTGCAAGCATCGTAATTTCGGATATTCAAGGAGAATGGTCTGGACTTGTCTTTCACCTTGTATGTGTTATTGAAAATGATTAGCCTGGCTTGATTTACATCCTCCAGCTTTTTCAACCCGTACAAGTTGCAAGTAAAGGACTGTATGGTTTTAAAAGAATCCTGCACATTATGCTCCTTTGATCCCAAATCCAAAAATGCTAGTTGGAAAATTTCTGAATTCATCAACAATTGTAAAGGTTTCTTTTTCCCTCGTCGGTATAATGCCGGGTTGAAATCGCAACCAGTGAAAGCGTGCAAAGCTGGAAGAGCCTTTGCAATTTTCGGTCCTAATTTTTTGTAAAGAGTGGATACGTCGATGTATCGGCGTGCATTACCAACTCCAAGATCCATCCATATGTCAACTGTTGCTTGCAGGTGTTCCATATTAGCCAACATGATTATCACTATGTCAGTATCAGAAGCTCTGATAGTTATAGTAGAATCCTCTTTCTGTTGACAAGCAAGAAATGCTATCTTCGTGTCCGCTTCTTCGTGATCAGGACATGACAACTCATAATTGATGGTACGTGTTACTTTATCATCAGTAACAGAATATTCGTAACACAAATCATGTATTAGGTAAACTACCTTACTACCAATAATCGTTGCCATCTCTTGATCAGCCCAATGATCGATCAGAAACTTGACAATGGCTTCCTTAAACTTCATATTTTTCAAATATTTTGCAAAATCTGCTGTTCTTGTTTGTTGAGGACCGGAGATGTGGAATTCCCCATTGTTTAAATTACCCCTAAGAGAATGTTCATAATCTTTGATTGAGGGTATGAAGTATCGATCAAATACAATAGCTATTCTACTTGCAGCGTTATTGACAAGGCATTGCAATATATTTTTTGACACTGCTCCAAAACTCCGGGGCATTTCTTTAAAAGTATGTAAAAAAAAAAAGCCATCTACAATTGCAAGGTCAATTTGGGATGGCGGCGGTTGCTCCATATCTTCGACTTGTTTCTCTAACTCATGAATTAGTACTGACTTATCAGTTTTGTTTAAAGAACCATCCATATGGCACAGTGATAATGGCATAGGAGTTATAGGAAAACAAATTACTTTCTCTAGGTCTATACTCGTGTCAAGAGATAGAGCCAATAACCGACCGAATAAATCCCGCTGCAATTTAACTTCGTGCAATTTTCCACCAATGTTGATTTTTCTTTTCTTCTTGAGGCTAGCAAAAGTCAGCACCGTGTTTTTCTTTAATGACTGGTGAAACCTGTCTGAATTCGAATTGCATTCCATTATAAATTTATTACGCAGAAATTTCCCTCCAGACGACGTGTTTAGCAAACAGTTTGAAATTTCAAGAGGGGCAGCATGCCCTGTTGAAACGTTGAACAAGTGATCCGTATCAATCGAAGGAGAGAATGGATTGATGGTCTGCAGGACACGATTCGAAAAAGCTTCCATTTGTTTTACTTGTTTTTTCATTCTACCTGGGTGTAGATCAGCAGCAATATCATGATAGTTTCTGTCCAGTTCAGCACGATTAAGTACATGAGATATAATTCTTGTTCGCGCCCCGTGACTTTTAGCCCAACGTTGCCTGGCAGCAATTGAATTCGTGAGGTTAACAATTCCAGTAAGACGACGAGCAGCATCACCATTTATCGTCTGCTCTAACGTTAAATCCACAGGAATTCTTGAGAAAGGCTTGATGGTTCTTCTGATCCCAAACGAACCCTTAGCCATTTCGGCTCGGAGACCTGGATGTGTGTTTTCCACATGTTGTAGTGAGTTAATGTAGTACACAAGCCATCGACTATAGTTTGGCTGGTTGTAATAGAAGAATAAGCTGGCGATTTCCGCAAGGGGATATATGTACAAGTCTAAATCTCCAACTCGAATACTTTTAATGAATAGACGGTAAAGATTTACATAGTTGACGTACATCGCGTAAAATTGTGCCGTTTTTCCATGCTTGCCGTCTAGGGTATCTTCTGTATATTCCGCATAAGATTGAATTAAAAGTTGTGTTTCTGCATGCTTAACTTGTGGAGAGACATCTTTACGAGTCAAAAAAGTAGAGAGATATTCCAACACTGATCCTCAACCGACAATTGTTTGTTTTCCAAAAACGCTTCGAAATGTAACTGTTGCAATGCCAATGCCACGAGAGAATGTAACCGTTTACATCTGTTGTAATTTTTTCCGCCAATAAAGCCTGGGACTGAACCATTAGCGATCAATTCACATTCAGTCATGATGTTGGTTAATCCACAATCTTCAATAAACGTGCCAATCGCCTTGAAATAAGCCATTTCAATATGAAAGGCCCCCAAATGAATAAAAATATTGTCGAATTTTGGAGATTCTTGAGCTTGAATACAGTAACTAATTCGAGCAATAGCTAGATCGTAGGTTATCTGGATGTATGGGGCTTGACATTCATTTGCAATATCCTGACTCAACTCTAGAGTTTTCAAGACAGTTGAATTGTTGGTAGGAGAATCATTTATCGGAGTTAGATATGAAACTTTTTGAACTCGTGAATCATCAATCGAAATCTTGCTATGAAATCCTACCCACATTGGAACATCTGATATTTTATCTTATATACTTATTAAAACGCTAAATCCCCTTGAGGGGACGGCGGTTGGCTCATTTTACGTTTTACCCTCATTTCGCCTATTTCTCTTCCTCCCACCTCAAAACGCTCCGAAAGTGCCCCCCGGTCAACTTTTCATTTAGAAACTTTTTTCTCCCCGGGGTCAACCCCCTCCGGTCAAATCCCTGACCCCTACCTCCAAATTGCCATTTCTCAAAAGCGTCACCTTCCCTGTTATTCCTGATGAAAATCGTCTAATTCCGCCCAAAATCTATCTCCTCCCACAATTTTCATCCGATTTTCATTTTTAACGGCTTAAAATCTTCCCAACTAAATTCCCCAAAATCCCTCCGCACGGATTTTCAATTTCCTCCCAAACTCGAGTTATAACAATTTTAATCCGGCGAAATTTTTTTTTCAAATTTTAAATTTCAAAAATCGCAATTTAACCCCACCCCCGGTCCTCCAATCGATTTTTACCCCGAAACAAAGTCAACTCCCCACCTCAAAATACAAATACGCAAGGTTGTGTCATGCCAAAATTCCCACTCCTTCCCCATCAAAATGACGCCCAAAGTCGACTGGAGAAATATAGGAAAAATTAAGCCAACCTTGGAGTGGGTGTGGGGGAGGGGTCAGCTCGGAATCGCCGCCGAAACTTTTCAAAATTATACAAATTTCAATTTGACCGGCTTCTATTCGTCGTAGAGGGTTCAAATTTTGACACAAGCTTCATCCTGGCAAAGTTGATTTTTGCTGATTTTTTCAGATTTTTCAAAAAATTTCAAATCGGTCAAATTTCAAATTTAAATTGCCAAAAATTTTCGCACTTTGAAAAATCGTAGCTCCTTCCAAAATCATCGTATCGTTATCGGCAGGGTCTTAAAATTTCCACTATACGGTAGCCTATCCAGGAAAAATACCCAAAAAAATTACGAAAATTTATTTCAACCTCAAAAATCGACGAAAATGAAAAAAGAAATTTTCAAATTTTTGTTCTCCATACTATCCCCTGGTGAAATTTTTGGGCTGTTTTACCGATATTTTCAGAATCACTTGAAATTCAGTTTATAAGGGTTTCATAATTATCTAAAAACGAAAATGGGGTCCGTTTGGCCAATTTAATTTTTCTCGACAGGGGCCCCCCCGCGAAAATGTTTAAATTTAATTCCTGGCGACGAGGGTTGAATTTTTCATATTTTCAGATTCCACTCAAATTTGGTATTTAGAGGTTTTTCGACATGAGAAAAAAGAATATGACGTCAGTTAGGGGGTGGAAATTTTTTTCAACCCCCCTCTCCCCGTGACTGCTAATAGTACCCTTTAGAGGATGATGTTTCAATTTTCATCGGAATGCACTCAAATTTGGTATTTAGAGGTGGCTTGACATGAGAAAAAAGAATATGACGTCAGTTAGGGGGTGGAAATTTTTTTCAACCCCCCTCTCCCCGTGACTGCTAATAGTACCCTTTAGAGGATGATGTTTCAATTTTCATCGGAATGCACTCAAATTTGGTATTTAGAGGTTCTTCGACATGAGAAAAAAGAATATGACGTCAGTTAGGGGGTGGAAATTTTTTTCAACCCCCCTCTCCCCGTGACTGCTAATAGTACCCTTTAGAGGATGATGTTTCAATTTTCATCGGAATGCACTCAAATTTGGTATTAAGAGGTTTTTTGACATTAGAAAAAAGAATATGACGTCAGTTGAGGGGTGAATATTTTTTTAAACCCCTCCTCCCCCGTGACTTAGGAAATGATTTTCAGATTTTCATCAGAATCTTCTCAAATTCGGTATTTAGGTGTTTGAGAGACTTCTAAAATTTAATTTACATCAGTTCAGTGGTGAAATTTTTTTTCAACCCTTCTTCGGCCCCCCCCTCCATCTGAATTAGGGGATGATTTCTAGATTACCTTTATATTTTCCGATCGGTGTTGAGGGTTTAATTTCTTATATTTCATTCCAAATTTGGTATTTTGAGTTTTGAAAACCATAAAAAACCTATTCAGACGTCAGTGGGTGCATTAAATTTTTGTCCTACTCCCTTCTTCCCGTGAATGTGATTTCCCTTTAAAAACCATTCCACCAGTTTCCTTCACGTTCGCTTCCCGTAGACTCACAGTGACCTCCTACTTGCCACCCACCGTGGATACCGAACTAATCACGCCACGTTTCTCATTCTCATTCCATCGGACCACGCTGAAATATTACAACGTGGTCAAGCGTTCGATTTTTATTTGTAGTTTAAAGATCACCGTTTATTCTTCTGTTATTTTCCTTCGTGGAATATGCCGAAGAGAAAATCAACCAAAATTGACAAGTCAACACGACGAGGTGAGTCAATTCATTACTTTATTTCAAACAAGTCTTTGAATATAAACGCTCACTATCAGTTTCAAATTGTGCGCAATCTAATTATGCAACGTGATCTTGAAAAACTGAGCACGTTCGAGTTTATGTTTCATTGAAAATAACTGACCCCACCCTTGCTAATTCTGACTTCTTAATAATTAGCATAATACATTTTGCTCTTTCATAAACATAGTTGACTCATTGAATCAAGGCCCACAGCCGGGCCATTCAACGCCGACCGTTGAATTAGAAGCACAAACGTCATCAGGTAATTAGACAGTGCGATATCTTTTCACTTCCTTCAATCATACATCAAATCTTTACTAACAGGCCAACAAGACGTTACAACGTCGGGAAGAAGGCGGTCGGCGAGAATTCTCTCAAGTGCTTCAACTCATGGTACATTTCATTCTGTTGCTATATTACGTTTCGTCACCACTCTCATATGAAAATTCCTTTAGCCGCTGTACAGTCTTCGGCGAGTGGACGACCGCCAAGAACGCCGAAACCGAAAAAACCCGGGAGCAGCGGCAGTTCGACTCTGCCTGAAATGTCGTCGTTGCCTGGCACCCGACAAACGACGATGACAAAAGGTATTTTAGGCAAGGATGGATCATCAAAAGTGAGTCAAACTGTTCCTATAACTGTAGCTTCTAAGAGTCCTTCGCCAATCTTAGACACAGCCCAAGTTTTAGGGGGGGGAACAGTTTTTCATCCGTCCACTTCCCGGGTTGAAGCTGCTTCCGTTCAAGGAATGGAAGAAGCTTCGGCGAATCATGATAGCGTTCCCAGCTGCAGTGGTGGCCAGCTTTCTACACAAATACCTATCAAAACTACTCCATTACCCCCGGTGCCATTATTTAGCGAAGAAAATCGTGGGGTGAAAGGGAAAAATGATAGCCCCCCCTTCAAAAGTCCACCAACTAAAAAAAAAAGGTTGTCATCCGTAGAGTGTATCTCCACGGAAACCCTTCATGTTACACCCCCACGCGATGAACAAGAAGGAACCGATGCCCAAATGTCAGTAGGGGCCCCTGTCCAAAGTCAAGTCGAGAGACGCAGTTCACCGGTCCCTGGCCCTTCTCATGTCTTACATCCTGAATTAACGGAACAGAAAACGGCCAAAGAGAGAAAGGCTGAAAAAATGCGGCTCTACCGTCTTATAAAAAAAGGTGAAAATTTGGGTGTTTCCTTTCAACAACAGGGGTTCAGCTCACCCGTACCTGGCCCTTCTAATGTGATTCAACCACAGGTAACCCCCTCCCAAAATGATTCAGAAGGCCTTAAATCACCAGTCCCAGGCATTTCTCACGTTCTCCAAAACAAACTGGAAGCACAGAGAAAGGCCAAAGAAAAGAAGGCAGAAAACAGCAGACTGTACCGTTTAAAAAAGAAAGCCGAAAAATTGGGTATTTCCGTTGAGGAACTTCAAAAACGCTCCGCAGCCCCTACCTCTCACGAACCCTCTCACAGCACACCATTGGTTTCAGGACCGGCTGATTCAATCCTTATTCAAGCGTCCAAAAATGAACAGATCGAATCAGTCGTCCATCAATTGCCCATGGGTGGTGATGAGGCGGCGATTGAGGGGGGCCATGTAGAAATCGTGGATCAAGCATTGGCCACAGTGCTTTCCATTGATGTTAGCGCACATGTCCCACTAGATTTACAATCCGTTGACCCCCCTCCGCAAAATATTTTAGATGAAGGAGCGGAAGAGAGGGACATTGGTACAGACGTTATTGAAATTCAACCAGTAGGCGTAGAACTTAGGCCAGACGTCGATAACGTAGACCAAGAAGCTGAACAAGTAGCTGCTCAGACTATTCGCAGACAGCAATCCAATTATGCAGGCATCAATGATTCTTGGCGGACCGTACAGGAATTAAACTGCGGTCAAATGTCCCATCTATGCCCCCACTGCTCGGCCAAACATTTCCTAAATGAGAAAACGAAGAGCTCACGGGCTTACACTAAATGTTGTAACAGCGGAAAAGTACAGCTCCCTCAATTTCCCAGCGAAGACTTTCCTGAAGAATTGAGGAATCTGTACGAGAACAATGACGAAATAGGCAAAAATTTCTTTCAAAACATACGTAATGTTAATAATTCTTTTTCGTTCTGTTCTGTTTCGATCCCCAAAGATTGTACTTTTAGGCCAGGACGAGATGGCCGGGGTCCGTTCATAGTCAGAATTCAGGGAAAAATTTATCACTACATGAATACCAACGTCAATGTAGAGAATGTCAGCCGAGACGATCGGCTTCTTTTCTTTTACGACCCCGATGAAGCCACCAGGCACCGTTTAGAGTATGACGCGAACCGCTTTTGCCGCGAAGACATGTTACTCATAGTTGAAAATGTTCTTCGCGAGCATAATCCCTTCGTTCAAATTTTCCGCCATTTAAAAGACGTTCTCGACGAAGAAGAGCAACGCGTTGCTAATGAGGGGGGTGAAATTGGTCAGGTGTGTTTAGTTCTCGCAAATCGAGCCAACACCGATCCCAGGAGGTACAATGCCCCGACAAGTAACGAAGTCGCAGCCATATTCACAGGTAGAGATGGGGCCCCCCCTGTCATGGAGGGCCTGCGTCTTTACTTGAACTCAGGGCAACGTTTAGACATCAACAGTTTGTACCCTCATCTAGATGCTGTCTGTTACCCCGTTTTCTTTCCTTTGGGTGAAGCGGGTTGGAGACGAGAGCTGCCACTGGCCAATCCGGCTTCAGGAAGGGGAACAGTCTCTATGCTCCAATTTTATTCATATCGCCTACAAGTTAGAGGCGATTTCAATCCTCTGCTACAAGGGAAACGACTAACGCAGCAGTTTTTAGTTGACTTATACGTTCGCGTCGAGGGGCAACGCATGGATTACATCCGGTCTCATCAGCAGGCTATTCGAGCTGAAACTTATCAAGGCCTTCATGATTACATGGCTAATAGAGCCGAGCGTGAGGCTCAAAGACAGGGCCGGCCCATCGATGTTGGACGAATGATCATACTGCCAAGTACATTCGTCGGTGGTCCCCGTTACATGGTTCAGGCTTATCAGGATTCCATGGCAATAGTCGCGAATAAGGGGCGTCCCGATCTTTTTCTAACTCTGACGTGTAACCCACAGTGGACAGAGATCCAAGAGAGCCTCCTACCAGGGCAAACGGCTTCTGATAGACCTGACCTCTGTGCAAGAGTTTTCCACATGAAACTGCACGTGGTCTTGGATGGGATTCTAAAAAAAAATTGGTTCGGGAGAGTGATCGCTTATATGTACACTATCGAATTCCAAAAACGCGGTCTACCTCACGCCCACATTCTCCTCATTTTACACGAGGATGACAAAATTAGGACTCCGGAAGACATTGATGAAATTGTCTCTTGCGAAATTCCTGATCCTGATGAAGACCCCGAGCTGTACAGATTAGTTTGCAGGCACATGCTCCACGGTCCCTGTGGAACCGACAACCCAAGAGCCCCCTGCACCAAAGATGGTGTATGTTCAAAACGGTTTCCCAGGGAGTTTGCGGAAACAACGCAATCCTCCGTCAATGGCTATCCAAGGTACAAAAGACCGGATAACGGACGATCAACGACTGTTCTAGGAAAACAGTTGGATAATCGTTGGGTCGTTCCGTACAATAGGTACCTCATAAAACATTTCAATGCCCATGCGTGTCTCGAAATATGTGCTTCGATCAAAAGCGTCAAATACATATGTAAATATATTTGCAAAGGTCACGACTGTGCAAGCATTGCCGTCACGACCGAACCCGATGTCCCAGACAACGACGCCCCCCCTCAACCCGACAACCAGGGAGGAGGTGGGAGAGCAAGGGCTCAATTAGAGTACGACGAAATTTCTAATTTCATTGACATGCGCTACGTCACAGCCTCCGAGGCAGCGTGGCGTCTGTATCAATTTGAACTGAGCGGCAAAAGCCACACGCTCTACCGGCTTGCCGTTCATTTGCCCTTCCAACAGACTGTTTATTTCCGTGAGTCAGATCCGGAAAGGTCCATTCAATCGTCAGGGCAAACGCAACTAACGGCGTGGTTCGACCTCAACCAAAGGGAGCCAATTGCCAATCAGTACCTGTACACGGAAATTCCCTTTCACTTCACGTGGAATAATTCACGTAAGGAGTGGACCATACGAAAAAAACAATTCGATGTCCTTCCCAGACTTTTCTCCGTGTCCATGAGAGAGACAGAAAAGTACTGCCTTCGATTGCTACTTTTACACGTTCGGGGGGCCAAGAGTTTCGAAGACCTGAGAACATTCGAAGGAGTCACTTACGACACTTTCAGGGAGGCTGCCTCAGCCAGATGCCTCTTGGAAAACGACGAAGAAGCCGTCAGGTGTATCCAAGAGGCTGTGGTTTATCAAATGCCTCGACAATTGAGAGCATTGTTCGCCATGGTAATGATTTTCAATAATCCTCCTGATAAACTCCAAATCTGGGATCAATTCAAAGGCAGTTTGAGCGAAGACTTTGCCCGGCGAGCTTCACTCACCGAAGGTCAGAGTCACGCGGTTGCCCTCAGTAAAATTAAAGATATAATTAGACATTACCAGCCCGACTTTGATTGGGCTACTTCAGGGCTCCCACAGGTTGACGACAATTTAGCTCAGCAAGCTCAGCAAATTATCGACGAAGAACAGGTTGTTGTCACTGTTGAGCAAGAAATACGCCTGGCTCAATCGTTGCAAGAGCAGTTGAACGTTCAACAGCGTGCCGCCTTCGAACGAATTATGGCCGCTGTAACTGACGCCGCCAATCCTCAACGATATTTCTTCCTCGACGGACCCGGCGGCGTTGGAAAAACATTTCTGTACAACGCAGTAATTCACGCCATCAAAGCTCGGGGTGAGACAGTCATAGCAGTCGCATCGACTGGAATAGCGTCGACTTTATTGGAGGGAGGTTCCACCGCCCACGGCGCCTTTGGTCTCCCCGTTCCACTGACGGAGCAAAGTACGTCTTGGATTGGCCGAGGAACGGCTCAAGGGCGTATGATCGTCGACGTTAAACTAATCATCTGGGATGAGATCACCATGTCCCCGTCGCTCGCAATTGAAACAGTTGACCGACTGTTAAAAGATCTAATTCCTGAACAAAGAAACGTCCCATTCGCAGGCAAATGCGTTCTTTTCGGGGGCGATTTCCGGCAGTGTCTGCCAGTGGTACGGAGAGGACATGCGGCTCAAGTTATCGAAGCATGCGTTGTCAACTCTCCACTCTGGCCACATTTTCAACGACTCTCCCTTACAATAAACGTTCGGGCGACTGACGCCGATTTTGCGTCTTGGATTCTCGAAATTGGTAACGGATCAAACACGCGGACCATCAACAATGTGTCGACGAGTGTTGAGATCGACTCGAGGTTCATCGTTCCAGACGTTGTACCCGCCGTCTACGGGTCGAGAATTACGGCTGACGATATTCCATCGCTCGCCACGAAGGTCATTCTGACTCCGTTCAACGAACACGTGACCAAAATTAATGAGTCCGTTCTCAATTTATTAGACGGTAACGTAACGACTTATTTTAGCACAGATTCCCACGTCACGGAAACAGATGAAGAAGAAGAGCGACTTCTAAATGAGTATTCCATCGAATTTCTCAATTCCGTGACTGCGAGTAATCTGCCCCCCCACCGACTGAATCTCAAGGTGGGGGCAATAGTCATGTTAATCCGCAATCTTAATGTTTCAGACGGCCTCATGAACGGGGGAAGGTTTGTCGTGACTCAACTTGGAAGTCACGTCATTCAAATACAGTCGTGCTTCGGCAAATTCAACGGCCGACAGTATCTCCTCCCTCGAATTCATTGCCTTTCTAACAAAGAAGAGACGCCGTTCCAATTGCGAAGAAAACAGTTCCCCATTCGGCTCGCTTTCGCAATAACCATAAACAAGAGTCAGGGGCAAACGTTTGATACAGTTGGACTTCACTTGCCTCGGCCTGTTTTCTCGCACGGCCAACTCTACGTCGCTCTTTCTCGGTGCCGGCGACCAGACGGCCTTTTCGTTCACATAAACCAAGATCGAGATCAAGGCTCTTACGTTGAGCCTGATGGTGGTCCAACCCATCACTACACGAAAAACGTCGTGTACCATTTCTAAAAAGTTGGCTTAAAACGTTGAAGGGTTCTTTATATTTATTTGGCAGAAATTATTTCAAGTGCCGATAATTAATATTTTGTCTTTAAAAAAAATGTCACAATTAGTTCCGCGCGTTAACACACTCCGTGCCGTTGAGCTTCCGCCGCGATAGTCTTTTGTTGCAGTACCAATAGTGGCTTTTTTTTTTTTTTTTTTTTTTTTTTTTTTTTTTTTTTTTTTTTCGCGCCGCTCCTACTGCATCAAAATACGTCGCGTGCCCTGTTCTACACGAGTATCCCAGACAGAAGGATATGGGATATTTTTTCTTTTCATTTTCACGTAGAACAGGTTGTGGCATTAAATTAATTATTGAGACCGGTGGTTTGCTACACGCGATCATACGCAATCTCACATATGTTGTCATGCTCCCAGTCGAGATTCGTTCAAAGTGCTTCACACATCCTTCCAAGACCGCCTGGCGAGTCCGAATTTCCTGGCTATCGCACCTTTTACTCGGAGAACCAGTATATATTGTGCGGCACTTGCCCGATATATTCTGACTTCTTAACGCTGTAAACTGTGTAGACGCCGACATGACAGCGGTAAAGCAACACGTTGTGCTGTTGCCACTCCGCGAGTGTGTTAATCTACTTTTTACATTTCAGCTCAGCGCCCCCCCCCCCCCAACTAACATTTATTTCAGCCCTGACAACGCGCGAGCAACGACATCGCCTTGCAGGACCATCGAATGAGCCAACATGTCTAACTTTCACAAAATGATCAAACACCTACAAAAAAAAGGTAATAACGTCATTGCTTACGCTATAAATTCATTAAATTTCTCAATTATTGATTCTTTCTTATTTTATAACAGATCCTTCATTGAGCGACCCGGAAATATTCCTAACTCTGCATATTACAACTGTCACCGCGTGCTCACTGCTCGAAGGAACTTCATCAATGGGATAGACCAACGACAAGATTAACAATTTTTTTCAGCATTTCAACAAGAGCAGCCCCCCCCCCCCCAAAACTAACATTTATTTCAGCCCTGACAACGCGCGAACCACGACATCGCCTTGCAGGCCCATCGAATGAGCCAACATGTCTAACTTTCACAAAATGATCAAACACCTACAAAAAAAGGTAATAACGTCATTGCTTACGCTACAAAATCTTTAAATTTCTCAATTATTGATTCTTTCTTATTTCATAACAGATCCTTCATTGAGCGACCCGGAAATATTCCTAACTCTGCATATTACAACGGTCACCGCGTGCTCACTGCTCGAAGGAACTTCCTCAATGGGATAGACCAACGACAACATTAACCTTTTTTTTCAGCATTTCAACTCCCCCCCCCCCCCCAATAACATTTATTTCAGCCCTGACAACGCTCGAGCCATGACAACGGCTTGCAGGCCCAACGAATGAGCCAACATGTCTAACTTTCACAAAATGATCAAAAACCTACAAAAAAAAAATGTAGTAACGTCATTGCTTACGCTATAAATTCTTTAAATTTCTCAATTATTGATTCTTTCTTATTTTATAACAGATCCTTCACTGAGCGACCCGGAAGTATTCCTCACTATGCATATTACAACTGTCACCGCGTGCTCACTGCTCGAAGGAACTTCATCAATGGGATTCAGCTTCACCCAAAAAGAAAGAAAACATCGCTCCACAGACACATCGCACGAACCAACATGTACTAAATATCGCAAAATGACTCAAAATCTACAACTACATGTAAACATTACCGATAGTGATTTCCCTACGAAATATCCAAATTTATTCCATTGGTTTCTTTCTCTTTTCCAAACAGGTTATTATTGAACGTCGCATAACATTCAATGCTCTGCTGAGTCGCCCCTGCACGTCGGGGAACTTCAGATTTATTATTGTTCAGCTTTAAACTTACTTCACGCAATTTCTCAAATTTCAGCATAAATTGTCATAAGTTCAGCTTCAAACTAAATTAAAGAATTGTCTCCATTTTCAGCATAAAAAGTCATCGTTAATAAATTCCGATTTTATACACTTTGATCTCCGTTATTATTAATTTTACTCACATAATGTATCATTTCTTCCAACAGCAAATTTCAGTTGCCCGCCCTCCCTCGGAAATAACTTTTCTTACAGCCGCATAAAAAACACAATTTAGTTCTCTTTCCCCACCAGGTTCATCATTGAACGTTGCCTTACCTTTTTACGCTCTGCATATAACATGAATCGCCCCTGCACATCGGGGAACTTCATCTTTATTATTGTTCAGCTAACTTCACGCAATTTCTCAAATTTCAGCTTAATTGTCGTCGCTCATTAATTCAGATTGAAAAAACTTAGATCGCCGTTATTAATAATTTTACTCACATAATGTTTTTTTTTCATATTACAACTGTCACCGCGTGCTCACTGCTCGAAGGAACTTCATCAATGGGATTCAGCTTCACCCAAAAAGAAAGAAAACATCGCTCCACAGACACATCGCACGAACCAACATGTACTAAATATCGCAAAATGACTCAAAATCTACAACTACATGTAAACATTACCGATAGTGATTTCCCTACGAAATATCCAAATTTATTCCATTGGTTTCTTTCTCTTTTCCAAACAGGTTATTATTGAACGTCGCATAACATTCAATGCTCTGCTGAGTCGCCCCTGCACGTCGGGGAACTTCAGATTTATTATTGTTCAGCTTTAAACTTACTTCACGCAATTTCTCAAATTTCAGCATAAATTGTCATAAGTTCAGCTTCAAACTAAATTAAAGAATTGTCTCCATTTTCAGCATAAAAAGTCATCGTTAATAAATTCCGATTTTATACACTTTGATCTCCGTTATTATTAATTTTACTCACATAATGTATCATTTCTTCCAACAGCAAATTTCAGTTGCCCGCCCTCCCTCGGAAATAACTTTTCTTACAGCCGCATAAAAAACACAATTTAGTTCTCTTTCCCCACCAGGTTCATCATTGAACGTTGCCTTTACCTTTTTACGCTCTGCATATAACATGAATCGCCCCTGCACATCGGGGAACTTCAGATTTATTATTGTTCAGCTTTCAGCTAACTTCACGCAATTTCTCAAATTTCAGCATAAATTGTCATAAGTTCAGCTTCAAACTAAATTAAAGAATTGTCTCCATTTTCAGCATAAAAAGTCATCGTTAATAAATTCCGATTTTATACACTTTGATCTCCGTTATTATTAATTTTACTCACATAATGTATCATTTCTTCCAACAGCAAATTTCAGTTGCCCGCCCTCCCTCGGAAATAACTTTTCTTACAGCCGCATAAAAAACACAATTTAGTTCTCTTTCCCCACCAGGTTCATCATTGAACGTTGCCTTTACCTTTTTACGCTCTGCATATAACATGAATCGCCCCTGCACATCGGGGAACTTCATCTTTATTATTGTTCAGCTTTCAGCTAACTTCACGCAATTTCTCAAATTTCAGCTTAATTTGTCGTCGCTCATTAATTCAGATTGAAAAAACTTAGATCGCCGTTATTAATAATTTTACTCACATAATGTTTTTTTTTCCAACAGTTCATTTCAATTGCCCCCCCCCCCAAAAAAGCCAAAATAACATTTTTCACAGCCGCAAAAAAATTACAACCATCATATTCTGGGTGCAGCAAATTAGGATGTCAATATTAAGGGGTCAGCAAATTTGAATGTCAATATTTCTGGGGCAGCAAATTTGAACGTCAATATTGCGGGTGCAGCAAATTTAATGCCAAGATTCTAAGGGCAGCAAATTTAAATTTCTATATTCTGATTGCAGCAAACATGAACGTCAATATACTAAGGTCAGCAAATTTGAACGTCAATGTTCCAAGGCCAGCAAATCTGAATGTCAATATTCTGGAGACAGCAAATTGAAACGTCAATATTCTGGAGGAAGCAAATTTGAACGTAAATTTTCTGGAGGAAGCAAATTTGAACGTAAATATTCTGGAGGAAGCAGATTTGTACGTCAATATTCTGAGGGAAGCAAATTTGAATGTCAATATTCTGAGGGAAGCAAGTTTGAACGTCAGTAATCTAAAGGCAGCAAATTTTAATGCCAACGTTCTGGAAAAGCAAATTTGAAAGTAAATATTCTGGAGGAAGCAGATTTGTACGTCAATATTCTGGAGGAAGCAAATTTGAATGTCAACATTCTGAGGGAAGCACGTTTGAACGTCAGTAATCTAAAGGCAGCAAATCTGAATGCCAACGTTCTGGGAAAGCAAATTGGGATGTCAATATTCTAAGTGCAGCAAATTTGAACGTCAATATTCTAAGGGCAGCAAATTCGGACGTCAATATTTTAAAGGTAGCAAATTTGAATGCCAATATTCTGTAGGCAGCAAATTTGAATGCTAATATTCTAAGGGCAGCAAATTTGAACGGCAATATTCTAAGGGCAGCAAATTCGGACGTCAATATTTTAAAGGTAGCAAATTTGAATGCTAATATTCTAAGGGCATCAAACGGTAGCGAATATGAATGCCAAGATTCTAAGGGCAGCAAATTTAAATTTCTATATTCTGATTGCAGCAAACATGAACGTCAATATACTAAGGTCAGCAAATTTGAACGTCAATGTTCCAAGGCCAGCAAATCTGAATGTCAATATTCTGGAGACAGCAAATTGAAACGTCAATATTCTGAGGGAAGCAAATTTGAACGTCAATATTCCAAGGCCAGCAAATCTGAATGCCAACGTTCTGGAAAAGCAAATTTGAACGTCAATATTCTGGAGGAAGCAGATTTGTACGTCAATATTCTAAGGGCAGCAAATTTGAACGTCAATATTCTAAGGGCAGCAAATTTGAACGTCAATATTCTGGAGGAAGCAGATTTGTACGTCAATATTCTAAGGGCATCAAACGGTAGCGAATATGAATGCCAATATTCTAAGGGCATCAAACGGTAGCGAATATGAATGCCAATATTCTAAGGGCAGCAAATTTTAAATTTCAAAAATCCCAATTTACCCCCACCCCCGGTCCTCCAATCGATTTTTGCCCCGAAACAAAGTCGACTCGCCAGGTCTCGGTACTCGCACGCGAGAGGTCCGGAGCCAAAATACCACTCCTTCCCGGTCAAAATGACGCCCAAAGTCGACTGGAGAAATATAGGAAAATTAAGCCAACCATGGAGTGGGTGTGGGGGAGGGGTCAACCTAGGATCGCCGCCGAAACTTTTCAAAATTATACAAATTTCAATTTGACTGGGTTATATTTGTCGTAGAGGGTTCAAATTTTGACACAAGCTTCATCCTGGCAACTCTGATTTTTGCTGATTTTTTCAGATTTTTAAAAAAATTTCAAATCGGTCAAATTTCAAATTTAAATTGCCAAAAAATTTCGCACTTTGAAAAATCGTAGCTCCTTCCAAAATCATCGTATCGTCATCGGCCGGGTCTCAAAATTTCCACTATACGGTAGCCTATCCAGGAAAAATACCCAAAAAAATGATGAAAATTTATTTCAACCTCAAAAATCGACGAAACTGAAAAAAGAAAATTTCAAATTTTTGTTCTCCATACTATCCCCTGGTGAAATTTTTGGGCTGTTTCGCCGATATTTTCAGAATCACTTGAAATTCAGTTTATAAGGGTTTCATAATTATCTAAAAACGAAAATGGGGTCCGTTTGGCCAATTTAATTTTTCTCGACAGGGGCCCCCCCGCGAAAATGCTTAAATTTAGTTGCTGGCGACGAGGGTTGAATTTTTCATATTTTCAGATTCCACTCAAATTCGGTATTTAGAGGTTTTTCGACATGAGAAAAAAGAATATGACGTCAGTTAGGGGGTGAAATTTTTTTTCAACCCCCCTCTCCCCGTGACTGCTAATTGTATGCCTTAGGGGATGATGTTTCAATTTTCATCGGAATCAACCCAAATTCGGTATTTAGAGGTGGCTTGACATGAGAAAAAATAATATGACGTCAGTTAGGGGGTGGAATTTTTTTTCAACCCCCTCCTCCCCCGCGACTTAGGAAATAATTTTCAGATTTTCGCCAGAATCTTCTCAAATTCGGTATTTAGGTGGTTTAGAGCCTTTTAAAATTTAATGTGACGTCAGTTAAGGGGTGGAAATTTTTCCAACCCTCTTCGCCCCCTCCCCCATTAGGGGAGGATTTTTAGACACTGCTTAGGGGATGATTTTTATATTTTCATCAGAATCTACTCAAATTCGGTATTTAGGTGTTTTAGAAAATTCTAAAATTTCATGTGACGTCAGTTAAGGGGTAAAATTTTTTTTCAACCCCCATCGCCCCCCCCCCTCATGAATTAAGGAATGTTTTTTAGATTTTCATCAGAATCTACTCAAATTCGGTATTTAGGGGTTTTAGAACCTTCTAAAACTAAATATGACGTCAGTTTGGGGATGAAATTTTTTTTCGACCCCTTTGTCACTGCGACTCTATTTCTCAGGGGATGATTTTTAGATTTTCATCGGATTGCACTCAAATTCGGTATTTAGGGGTTTTGGAACCTACTAAAATTAAATATGATGTCAGTTTGTAGATGAAAATTTATTTCAACCCGTTTGTTCAAGAGACTACATCTTGCACTGCTTAAGGGATGATTTTTAGATTTTTTTTCGATGAACGGTAGCTTCTCCCAGAACTGGAATAGTAGTTTGCTTTCCTGAAGCATTTCCCATGAACGGTAGCTTTTCTCAAAACTGGAATAGTAATTCTCTCATTCCCGAAGCATTTCCCATGAACGGTAGCTTCCCACAAAACTGGAATAGTATTTTGCCCCTGAAGCATTTCCCATGAACGGTAGCTTTCATCAAAACCACAATATATTTTACTAATTCCCGTAGCATTTCATATGTACAGTAGCGGGATAGTATTTTGCATTCCCGTACCATTTCACATGTAATGTTGCTGCCCCCGAAACGGGAATAATTCCCGTATCATTTCTCATGTATGGGAGCTTTCTTCAGAACGGGAATAGTATTTTACACATACCCCTAGCATTCATACCCTAGAATTGTATTTTGCTCATTCCCGTAGCATTTCGTATGTATGGTAGCTTTCCCCAGAACTGGAATATTTTCTACAAAACAAGAAAGATGAATAAGAGATCGGCGGTGGCATAAATATTCTGGAGGCAGCAATCAAAACATTGGACAAGAAAAATGTATTGGAGATCCGCGATGATAAATTATTCTGATTCATATCCTATGGTAGTCAAATTAAATATGTATACAAATCAGATTAAGGGGAACAATCGAACGTATCAGGGAGCATTAAAATGAACGTCAATATTCTGGGGGATGCAATACAAATGTCATCAAATTTGAATGTGAACATTCTGGAGGCAGCAAATTGGAATATCAATATTCTAACGGTATAGCAAATATGAATGTCAATATTCTGGGGTCAGCAAATTTGAACATCAATATTCTAAGGGGTAGCCAATTTGAACGTCAATAACGGTAGCAAGTCAACATTCTGGAGGCAGCAAATTTGAATCCTAATATTCTAAGTGCAGCAAATTTTAATGCCAATATTCTGGAGGCAGCAAATTTGAACGTCAATAATTTAAGGGCAGCAAATTTGAATGCTAATATTCCAAGGGCAGCCAATTTGAACGTCAATATTCTAAGAGCAGCCAATTTGAACGTCAATATTCTAACGGTAGCAAGTCAACATTCTGGAGGCAGCAAATTTGAACGTCAATATTCTAAGGGCAGCAAATTTGAACGTCAATATTCTAAGGGCAGCAAATTTGAATGCCAATATACTTCCAACCCCTATATAAAAACCCAGGCAGCTATAAAGTCCGAATTCTGTAAAAGTCCAGCACCTGTTTCCACGTCCAACTTCCAACTTATATTCAAGTCCAGCACCTACAAGTCCGCCCACTACCCAAAAGCCCGGTATCTACCTACAAGTCCGAGTTGTAGTAAAAAGTCCGAGTATGAAACGGTAGCGAACCTCGTACTTATGTAATAACATCCATGTAACGTCCAGCTGTTTCGACATAGTCAAATTTTCTGGAGCTTTATTAAACTCTGAGATATCTAACTGATTCCAGGTGGTAATTTTTAATTTCTTCGTAAATGGATGCATTTCAAAAGTAACTTCTTCAAAGGCCCTGCGTTTTCGATTTGTTGTTTTTGTGGTGGTAGCGGTTAATTCAGAGAAATTACCACGCACAATCCCATCGATTGGTGAATTTTCATGTACAGAAGGACTAGAAGATTCCACAGACATCGGATCCGGATTCTGCACGATATCCTGAAAAATTATTCCCACTGTATCATGCAAAGTATCTTTGCCATTGAGGGTCTCTACGAAGCGATCGAAATTGTCAAATGCGACACCAGTATTCAAGTCTGGGTGACGTTGAACATCTTCAGGACACACGTGATCACTATTCATCGTCGAAAATGTCAGCTCAGTCTCTAGCTCTTCTAGAGTTGTGTAAGAACAACAGTGTCCATATTTCGAAAGTATGTTAACAACTTTCTTGCTGTTACATAAGCTCTTGACTGCCAGACCTAGGGTAACGTGCTTAGATGTTTTAATTTTGTGGCCGAAAGCTGCGTAAATCAAATCTTGTCCAATGGAAAAAATGGAAAGTTCGTTCTTGTTTTGTCTATTTTCGCGTGCTTTTTTGGAAAGATGAGAAACATTACCCCCAATGAATGATTCCAGAAAGCAAGTAAGAAGCTCTGGCACGTGATCGCATTCTCCTAATATCAAATCTTCTGCGTTTAAATTTTCAGGCATTTCTCTTCTGGTTATGTTAAGGATTTCTTCGCGAAGTTTTGTTGCAACTGAACGAATTGTTTCTTTTAATGCCATTGTTTTAAATAGATCCTTGTACGTCAAAAGAGTGACGGAAAATGGAGCAAGAAACTTTTTTTTTTCTGCGTAAATAATTTTTATCTTTTTGTCAAAAGTTTCCGTTAATTTTCTTTGCAAGTGACGGTCTGAGAACGAAGAAATTGTGATAGAATTAGGAAATAAACTGCATTGCTGCTCTAGCAATTTTTGATATTCTTCTTTTATGTGGTCAAAAAATAGGCATTCATTATTCTTGACCACTCTTTCTTCCACGATATCACAAAGAATAGTGTACGCAGTATTTGAAGCCTTTTTTTTGTCCAAAAATTCGCTATTTTCTTCTTTATAAATTTTTCGTAAGTATTCATCCTTGCAAAATTTATGATAAGGAATATTCGACTCATCGGAGAAAGAACTGAGCTTTTCCAACATCTGTAAGTCATTTTGTTCCGTGGCCGCGTTTTTTAAAGTCTCTATAGTTTTTAATCTATTGACAGCTAGGCGAACTTCACGACCATGACGCCGTAAACGTTGTTTTTTGCAAATGAAACACATTTGTGACGCTGAATTGTGATAAGCGACAGACTCATCTGTGTTAACAGAATTATTGAAATCCTCAAAGTCTTCTTGAATGTTGGATTCTCCCGCTCTGAAAATGTTAAAAAAAAGATGATTATTCCATGAAATTAAAACATGGGTCTCCAACCTGTGGTTATGGCTGGTCACAGGTGACGGTTTGATGCCTCGGAGCAGCACCGTTCGACAATTTCATGACTATTTATTGCTTTTCGGGAAACTTTTACTATCTCAGCATATTTTTTTTTTTTTTTTTTTTGGCTAATTATGAAACGATGTAAGTTCTACAGGGTGGAAGGGGATACGTGTGACAAAAATTTTTGGGTGATAGTAGGCCTCAATTGTGACCAAAATCACAGATATGATTTTTCTAAAGATTTTTAAGGCTTACACAATTTTTTTAAACTAACGGCGAGAAACCCGCATTCAATTTGAATTTTTGCAACTTTTGGTGATGGATTCGGAAAGAGCACACTATTTCCTGTCAGGATTTTCGATAGACGTTAACTATTTTATGTGCCTTGCTTTTTTGTGCCTTTTTTCCCCTAAAATAACCCCAAAACACTTTAGAATTCAAATGTGTTTTAAGGTAATTTCAGGGATGAAATTTGGAAAAGCAAGATCTAACGTCACTGTAGAACTTCCTGAAGATTAAAATAAGACTTTGAAATTGAATATTGGTGCAGAAATTGAGCCAAAATTTATGTGCGAAGTTGGGCGAGGGGTGACTGGGAAGGGGTCGAGGAAACCCGCGTGAAACCCTCACCTTAAATGTGGCTCAAAGTCATGCAAATCGGGGATTTTATTTTTTCCAAAAAAAGTTAGTCCCCGTTTGTCCGCACTAAATCTGAGTGTACGAACAACCCATGATTCAGAAAAACATCTTCAAAGTCAAACATTTTGCAGGTCAAAACAAGCGTTTTTGAAGAGAAAAAATCATTATTTTTTCTAAATAATGGTCATTTCTGACGAAAACTCGCCAATCAACTAAGAAAACGCTTATGACTATTTTTGAAAAGGACACTTTGAAGATGTTTTTCAAAATCACGGGTTGTCGTCCGTACACATAGATTTAGTGTGGACAAACGTGGACTGACTTTTTTTGAAAAAAAATAAATCCCCGATTTGCACAACTTTGCGCCGCATTTGAGGCCACATAAAATAGTTAACGTCTATCGAAAATCCTGACAGGAAATAGCGTGCTCTTTCCGAATCCATCACCAAAAGTTGCAAAAATTCAAATTGAATGCCAGTTTTTCGCAGTTAGTTTTAAAAAATTATATGAGCCTTAAAAATCGTTAGTAAAATCATATCTCGAAGGGTTTTGATTTTCGGACCATGGTGTATATGGTGATTTCGGTCGCAAATGAGGTCTACTTTCACCCACATTTTTTTGTCACACTTATCCCCTTCCTTATCCCTTCCTTTTTTTTTTTTTTTTTTTTTTTTTTTTTTTTTTTTTTTTTTTTTTTTTTTTTTTTTTTTTTAGATTCTTTTTAAAATGGCTATCACTGAAAAACGGATACCGCTGAGGACTAATAATGGGTCAAAGTAGGTAGGGGGTAGAAATGCTTAAGCTATGTCCCCTGGCCCAATTGTACCCCTTTCCGGTTAAATCGGGTAAACTCAATCCTGAAGTTTTCAAAACATGGCGGGCCTGATGGGAGAGCTCCATGGGCCGTATAGGGCCCGTGGGCCTCAGGTTGAAGACCCCTTACATATTGTTAGAAAATTATATTTATATTTCTATATGTGTATTGGAATTGATAATTTTGTTGGTGCCAGAGTTTTTTTTTTTTTTTTAACTTTTTTTTTCTAAAAAAATGTATTTAAACGATTTATCAAATAAAATAAATTTACTATGTATGAATAGTCCAGGAACTTTGGTATATCAGAAGGCTGTTTTCAGTAAAAAATTAATAGTAAATTTGTGTGCGGAAATAGAAAAAAGTTCTCACTTTTTCTTTCGGGATAAGCCATCACGGCTAGGTTCCCAAAGTGATTTAGGCATTCGTAAAGCAATTTCGAAGTTGGTACAAAATGATATTTTAGTTCATTTTGCGTTTTTTTTTCGAATTTTTTACCTTACACCTTTCCCCCTGACCCCGCTGTACCAATTGTTTGTTTGTATTTTTTTTTTTCTTTTTTTTCAAAAAATATCCCATAACACTTGGCCCCCGCTTCATAAAAATTAATGTACCTATAATACAGGTGACTCACAGATGGAGAATTAAAGGACTTCAGCTGGGCACTCCCTGTATTACAGGAGCTGTAAGTTTTATGGAAGGGGGTCTGGATTACAAATTATATTAGCACTTACTCGTCTACTGAGGTACCGGCAGCTTCAGTGGACGGGGAATCGCCAGGTTGAAACACCAGATCGTCCCGCGGTAATTTTATCGCCGTAAATCGCTTGTAACACTGTCCATGATAATAAACGCCATCTAATGAAGATTGTATTGACAGTTCTAAATTATCGTAATTTTTCCTGACTTTTCGGAGCACCGGTTTGCTCCTTCTATATTCCAAAATTTGTGTACACTTTGTTAGAGTTTCTAGCAGGGGGGTGACACTCATGGCGAGACGGGAAGAATTATTTGGGGGGAAGTTCCCCGTTAGACTCGTACCAACCTGACATATTATTCAAAATAAGTAAACAGAGAAAGTGATCATATGATGGCAGCATTGTTAATAAAAACACATTTTTTTTGTTTGCTGCTGTTTTAAATAGACGTCGACCATTTATTTTCAAAAAGTACTTGGAGGCTTTTTACGAGTTTTTTTTTTTGTTTCTCGGCTATTTCCTCGCTTTTTCTTGCCATTTTGTCAATTTTGTGGCTACGAAAATCGAGTACTCAAGGTCACTATGCACAGAGGCCAAAGCCCTGTGAATTTAAAAGGCAAAAATAAAGAAAAACCCGAAATTATAAAAGGGCTTGTGGAAGGGGGAGTTTAATGCCAAGAAGGGAGGGGTGTCCTAACATAACCTGACATAATGATAACAGCTCCCCGCGAGAAGAAACCTATCCACTCGGCGTCACATACCCCCAACAATTATTGAGAGTGCCCCTTCTGTACGTTAGTACAGTAATTATTCTATGGTTTCTAGCGTGAATGCGTGCGTTTTTTGAATAGTTTTTTCGCCACAAAATACACAAGTTTGATTAAATTCACTCATATTCACACACTGAAATTAGTCACTATGTGAAATTAGTATTAAACACTTTACTTAACAACAAAAAAAGGCAAAACTTGAAAACACATGGTAAATCATGGATGTAGGATCACAAGTGAATGGACCAAAAGGCTTCTTTGCATAAATAATTGAAGTCGGTTTTATTTTTCTAAACTTTATGAACGAATTTTTGTTACTTCGGCTTATGTAAATCGTCAGATTATATGTTTTTCGTTATCCTTGAATCATTCCCTTCAAAATAAAAAAAAAATTAGCCACGCTCGAGAATGTCCAGACGACGTTTTTTTTTTTTACAAGTTTGTAGGCATCCCCCGTCTTAGCGTCACTTTCAAATTGTCAGATTAGTGGAATATAGACTTTTTGGCATATAATTAACTCCCACTTCCTTAATCTGACGCGCTCGAGAATGTCTGATTATCAATTTTTTTTTACTAATCTGACGCTTTATCCTTGACGGGCGGCCACATAAATAGGGCTCATATTTGGTGGAGGTACTCAACAAGCTACAAGGTATCCGCAGTATGTTAATCTGACGCGCTCGAATAAATCCCGAAATCCCCTCTTGGGCTCCCCTACTAATACAAAACGTCAAGGCCACCCACACTGCTCGGTTATTTTGACCGTAAAGTGTCGGTTGACCAAACCCACTATGCTGAGTTATTCGTACCATTCCTGTTCCGTTAATCTTACCAAATTCACCTCGCTATTTTGATCGTCTCTGAAATGTCAGTCAGGCAAACAATTTTGTAGTTTTAATCGTCACTTATCTGATACTCCTCACTATGCTTTGGGAAGCCAGCCGCTTTGAGTCAGCCAAACTAACCTTCTGAACTCCAACAGAACTGTGCTAGACTCAACAACAGTAGTTTTATTTAATCTAGGAAGTTTTCTATTTTGTCTTCTTTAATATGTGTTGAAAACTGCACATATATTTCTTCCTTCTACACTACTACAGCAAACCTGTCCAAGGTGAACTCCTCGTAAAGCGGAAAACCTGTCAATTGCGGGAAAAAGGGCCGGTCTCTTGAAATAACTAATGCACGTTTCTCGCTAATAATTGTGGAAACCTCTCCAACGTAGAAGTGGAAAGCCTGAAAAAGCAGCAAAGTGCAGCTGCAAGGTAACAGTACTGCTTGTTGTTTCAATTTTCAACAGCCTTAACTTAAAACTTCTGTTTTTTTCTAGGAGTTCCATCTACTTCATTCAGTGGACGTCGGTGTCGCCTCCCCTGAGAAAATGTAACACAGTACAGCTGCAAGGTCACAGTACTAGTTCTAGTCGCTGTTTCGAGCTGGAACAACCGAAATTGATTTTTTTGTTGAATTTTTTCTAGGCTACACAGTCACCGGGCAGATTGTAAAATTGTTTAAAAAAAACAAACAAACAAAAGAAAACGCCAGCAACCCAGAGTAGAATCGCCTAATAAGGAAGTGATCGGATTGAAGTACTCTTCGATAGTGCAACAACAAAGTAATTGGTCGTTTTTTCACTCTTCAATGAGCGAATGAAGACACAGAATCTCAATATGCGTGTGTATACGTACATTCATGTACATATGTACTTTGAAATACATACTAGCATTAAATAATTATTTTACGAAACACTCTTATTTCGCTGCTAATGTTCATTTTAATTACGTATGTGTCCTAATCTTAATTTTCATAATTTGTGTAGCGCGCCTGATTACTCTAGAGTTCGCATACGTTTTCTCGTCTCTCTCGCCTAAGTTTACTAGTGAGGAAAGAAGAAGAAAAAAAAAAAAAAAATGCTACAACAACAAAAGAAACCTGGATAAAATAACCGACTACTGTTGTTGAGTCTAACACAGTTCTGTTGGAGTTCAGAAGGTTAGTTTGGCTGACTCAACGCGGCTGGCTTCCCAAAGCATAGTGAGGAGTAGCAGATAAGTGACGATTAAAACTACAAAATTGTTTGCCTGACGGACATTTCAGCGTCCAATGTGAAAGGCCCCATAGAGTTCTATGTGTTTATACTGCACGAGTCGGACGCTGACGTGCGCGTCGGCGTCTTTTTTCTCCTAGTGTGCGCGGGGCCTAACGTATTCTTGACTGGGATGAATGCTGGTTTCGTCAATGGTATGGCCAAGAAAATCGATCCGATTTTCGAAGAAGCGGCACTTCGCCCGATTCAATTTTAGTCCCACGTTTCAGAATCGGTGAAGGACGGTTGTTAAGACCTTTTATCATATGTAGAGAGTCTCAAGCATGAATAAGAATGTCGTCATAGAAGTTGATAACGTTGGGAATCTCCGCCAACACTTTTTCCATCTCTCTCTGCCACGTAGCACAGCACGAGTGGGACGTATTAAACCGTGAGTCGTGGTGTTAAGAGTAAGAATTTCGCTAGTCATCGGGCTTAGAACCAAGTGTGAATATGCATCTGGAACATCAAGGTGGCAGAAAAGTTTGGAGGTGCCGATTTGATTAAACAAATACTCAGCTGTTGGAATTGGGTGCTCGTTGATAACCATTATCGGATTTACTGTTGGTTTGGAGTTTCCTGTAATACGTAACTGGCCATTCTTTTCCGCAACTACGTGTGTCGGAGAAGCCCACTGTGACGACGCGACGCGCACATACTGGCCCGATGCTAGTTTGCGGTCAATTTCGGCTGCCTAGCGAGCCTTGAACTTATAAGGCACCTCAATGGGGCGAACGAATACGGGTTTGGCTTCTGAAATCAGATCAATTGAAATAGGATCCGTTTTCAGGACACCTGCCTGCTCATTGAACACATCACTGAACTGCGCACGAGTGCCCTCCTGAAGCCCCAGCTGGTCGGACGCAAAAGAGGTTGCCTTCATTTCGTACGCAATGGTTAAAGCCTCCTGGAAGGTTGTAGGTTTTTTTTTTAAACGATTTCGTCACGAATATCCCTGCGACGAATACGATGAAGGAATCAACGCTCGATCCAGGTACTCCTTGAATTCGCAACATGCGGACGCGTCAAGAAACCGCACGGTCTAAGCCTTAAGAGTTTCAACGGGTTCCTGTTTAACCGCTCGAAACTTCATCTCCTCCGCATACATATTGACCGGGGGATCTAAATGATCGATCAGCATAGCCGTGATTTGAGCGCATCCACAGAGTTGGGCTGCTGAAGATGCTCTAGGTGTGTGTTGAGGTATGATCCCATGTACACTAAAACAAGTTTAGCCTTCTCAACCAGAGTGGTGAGCTGAGAAAGTTGCGGAGCTCGGCTGAAACGCTCGAAGTAAACCTTCACAGAAGGAAAACTGGCGGGCTCGTATTGTTCGAAATGATCGTGACGATGGTCGCTCGGAGCCTGAACATTAGTACCCCGATACCTCCATCTTCTGAAGTCTGCGAAGAAGCTACATCTGCGCTTGTTGCATTTGCTGAATGAGCTGAGCCAAGGGCAAGGACACGCCCGCACCACCTTCAGCCATCGATAATACTGACCGTACTCACGAGGAAAAAGAAACCGCACGTATTAGTGGAAAAAGAGCACCACTTCTGACACCACTGTTGTATTTGTGGGCATTTTAAATGAGTACCGAAAGAAACGAACAGAAACTTTTATTAGCATATCGCACGAAAGAAACAGAAAAAAAATCAAAAAGCAAAAACTGTTATGGATAACACAGGGAACAGGGAAGGAAGGTAATTGATATATTCGTCAAGGGAGTTCTGGGGAAAATAGGATGAAGCTAAACGGATTGTGATGTACAACAGCCAGTGAATTAGCTACAAAAGAGGCGATACAAGTTATCACGCAGGGCAGTTAGGATAACCGACTACCATAGCTCGTTAAATGCTCCTGAGATGTCCAAGAAGAGAACCACAGTAGTATCTCGCGAAGGCGTCGCTAGTTCCTCCCTCAGCAGGTTTAGGGCATGTGCTGTCGATCACCCGGGCATGCCACCATACTGTGATGGGTGCGCCCTAGCTTCAAGAAATGTCTGCAATGCAGTTAGGATAAGCTTCTCGAAAACTTTAGCCTCAGTTGACATTATGCTTTTAGGCCGGTACGAGCCTGGCAGTGACCTGTCACGTTGGGGACCCTTTAGAAGGAGGCGTAATCGGCAGCTCTTCTACGTGACAGGGAAGTTATCCTAAATGCGATCACCGGTTAAATATGTTCGTTAGCGTTTAAACATAATGTCTGCTGAGAGTAGCGTTACAGACGTGCTCCCCGTGAATGCCATAAGGGCCTGGAGTCTTGGACGTGGCTGCTCCTTGCATTGCAGTAGCTACTTGTTCATTCGTTCATTGTAGGTGTAAGGGTGTGTCAAGGGGAGCAAGCACTGACTGGCATACTTGAGCGTCACACGGTAAGTCTAAGGAAGGTTTTGTCAGTTGGGAGTTGCTGCTGCAAGAGGTAGTGAGTGTTGGAAGCGCAGATGTGTGTTCGCCTCCCGCATGGTCTGTCGGGCCTGGATGTGAGAGATTCCAGTTCAGTGCGTTATTACGCATACTGCGCGAGACCAGAGAGTGACGTCGATGTAAGATTGACCTCGAGGCCCAATAAACGTGGGTTTTGGGTTCGGAAAGCTGTGCTTCCTTTACTGGTCGTACGAAAAACCCACACCAACCCACACAACCCATAGCTGAAAGACGGTAACTTGCTAATCTTCGACTGAAATTGATAAATAATTCGGGGCTAAAATTGAGAAAATTCAATAATTTGCAGCAAATATTGCGAATACATAGTCGCCAATTTCCAGTTCCTGGTGGTTAACAAAAAACAAGCCCTAAAAAATTACTTTTTCAGCTGTTCGCCACCTCCCTACACTGAAATTTCACACCATTTCATTTCATCTCGTCATTTGCGTCTCATTATCCTTCGAAAATTTCAACACCTAATTTATGGCAGAATTGTAATCCTGCCATAAAACTTCAATTTTGGGGCTACTAACCTGTGAAAATCCCTATCCTCAAACAGCGGGCACACCCACATCAAAAACATTTGTGCAGCACAGCATCCAACCTCAGACTGATGACGTTTATTTGAGCTCTCCCCTCCCCCTAGCACAAAACTTCTCCCTTATGTATACTCCCCTTGATCGAGTTAAACCGGCATACATCGAGTCACCACTCCTCGACTCATCAAACGACAAAAACACACGAATTTTCTTAGTCCACTGAAAAAGACAAATTGACGCCGGCGCAGGGGGGGGGGGTGACGTCATTGCTACATTTTCCAAGCCAGCATCGGTCGTAGCAGTAAAGTAGTTCTTTATTCCGTGAATTGTTGCGATGTTACTAGTGTTTCCTCAGTTCACTACAATTTTAGCAGCAAATTAGCGCATATTGTCTATAATTGGAACCAGGGAATTATCATTAGCACTTTACTCATAGTTTGAGCTAATAACTTGCATTTTACGCAATATTAGCCGCAAAATAGCGCTTTATTTTTCTAAATTTTTGCCACAAATCAGCTTTTTTTTTACCATACGCTATAGATTAGCGATTCTTTCCCGCAGCTTTAGCTCCAAATTTACGAGATTGTCTCATAGTCATAAATTTACGTTTTTTCACAATTTTTTCCTCAAAAGTTGCCTGCGGAAGCCGCGAATTAGCGCATTTTCCATTTTTGTTGCTTAGAATTTTTCTCAATTTTTGCCGTGAACATTAATAATTTTTCTTTTTTTAAAGGCAAAAAGGTACGAATCAACTTTTTTTCTTCATTGTAGCAGCGTAGCAGCGTTTCTAGCCACGAATTAGTGAATTGTGTTAATTTTTGGCATGAATAATCGTTTTCCAATATTTTCGCCGCAAATTGGCAATTTTTCCTCTTTATTTTTCAATTTAGGAAGAAAATTAACCTTTCCATTAACTTTACCAAGGCTAATTATTTATTTTATCAATATTAGCTTCAAATTAGCGGCTGATTTTACATTTTAGCACCGCATTAGCAATTTTGTTTTACTATTAGCTGCAGATTGACATTTTTTCTCAGTTTTAGCAGCGTTTTTTTTTTATTTTTTGTGTTTACTTATAGTCATGAATTTGACGTTTTCCTTAATTTTAGCGCAATACGCGCAGTAAGGCGCGTATTTAAAATATACATTTCAACACACATTATCTGTGAATTTGAAATTTTCCTCAAATTTAGTCGCGAATTAGCGCTTGTCTTCAATGTTATCTGCTTTGAAGCGTTTCTAACAAGTGAATTCGCTTATTTTCTCAATTTTAGCCCATGAATTGGTGTTTTTTCTAATTTCCAGCCAGGAATAGCACTTTTTCCCAATTTGAGCTGAAAAATAGTTTTTCTTTAATTATGCCGGGCTAATTAGTGATTTTTTAAATATTAGCAGCGTTTCGACGGTTTTTTGTTTAGTATTAGCCTTGAACTGAAACCACGCATTTGAGTTTTTTTTCAATTTAAGCCGTGATCCCGTGATTTTTCTCAATTTAAGCTGAAAATTAGTGTTTTACTTAATTTTAGCCGTGCAAATTAGTATTTTTTTCAATTTTAGCCGCTTTGTTTGTTATTTTTTTAATTTTAGCCCCGCATAAGCAACTTTTTACCACTCTCTGCTATGGAGAAGTGCTGTTTTTCAGTTTGAGGCCTCGAATGTTTCAGAAGCTACGGATTTCCGTTTTCTCAATTTCAGCCGTGAATTAGCGATTTTTCTCAGTTTCAACTGTTAAATAACGTTTTGTGCTAATTTTGCAGCAGTAGCATATCTATTATCTTTTTTTTTTTTTTATTAAAAAAAACTTCACATTGGTTCATGGTAGCAGATAGAATGAAAATTATCGGAATAGTAAAATCGCGTTCCAACTGGATGCCAAATTTTCTTCACACGTTCTGTGAAAATAAGTCCCCTATTTTTTTATATTCAAGCTTTTCTACCACCATCCCCGTTTCAGCCAAATAACACTTCCACGGTATAACGGTATACGCCACTGATCCAACACATTCAACCCCCTTCAACTTATTTCCAAACCCAGAAATTGTATTCCTCATTTTAATTAAAACATTATGCTTCACCCGTTATCAAATACACACCCACAACTCTCCCCCGACATCCACTCTTTATTTCAGCTACAAAATTCTATCGCTCGACGTAAATTTAACCAAACTGGTAATCAATAAAAGGAAATTTCTAATTATGTCTGAAAAGTGAATCTTTCCCCCATCACTCTATTTCATCTAGCCTCTCCCTCGCCTCCTCGTCCCATCACAAAAGGCTGAACTTTTACCGCAAGCCTCACTCAATCTCTCTCTTTCTCACTATAGAATCCCCCCCTCCAACCACTGTTCGAAGGGTGAAGGGCTGTTTTTTTTTTTGTTTTTTTAAAAACGTTGCTTCAATAAATTTTTAATTGAAAGCCTTAAAACGTCTTTCTCAATCAATCTTCTTTCTTATATTGGGGCTCTATGCGAGATCGGAACGTTAAAAAATCAGAAGACTAACTCTCTTTTTGACTCAACCATCAACTATAGACGCAGTCAACAGAAAAATAATGAGTTTTAAACGTTTAGACATTTGTCTTTTAATTCTTTCACTTTTCAATTTCATTAATTTTTAATTATCTTTTCGCTGGAATAAGTCTTCTGAAGAATGAAACTATCTTGTTCTTTTCACTTTTCACTCCATTCCTCTCAAACTCAATGTCAACTGTAAGAGCCAGACGACATTGAAACGCTCATTCAAATATGAAGAAGAACGATAAATTTAATAATCAAGAAAATACTCGTTATTTTTGAACGAGGGCTTCGCCGCAAGCGGAGAGAAAAATGGGACTCGATGATGGACTGCGATGGATGAATGGAAAATAATAAAGTTATATTTTTTTTCTTTATTAAAAAAAAAAACTGTTTTTTGGTGAGAGAACGTCACACAACAGATTTTTATCCCCCGGCAAGTTCTTGTCACGTTTTATTTCAACATCATCACATTCGAACTGCTTACACTCTTGAACTCAGGGTGAGCGGTTTGGTCTGGGGGGGGAGGGAGGGTGAGGGAGCTCATTGTAGTCCGAACGTGGTTTGGAATAGGTAAGCGTGGGATAGTTGATATAAAACCAACAGATGGATTGGATAGTGTCCCTCCCTTTTACTGTCAACAGATTGTTTCAAAACTTTTTTTTCACATTTGAAACTTTTTTTTTTTCGATGATTTATCATTTTTGAGTAGTGATGGGTAAAGGGAAAAGACCCAATGGGAATATTCCCGGTTTTTGGGGAAAACCCCGGGTTTTTCCCAAGAAAGTATTTTCCCACCCGAATTAGGTTTTTATTCGTTCAATTTAAATATAAATTATCACAGCAGAACTTAAAGAATTCAGCCTCGAAGCGTGAGTTTTTTCCTCGCGCAGCCTCTTGTAACCTTTCCCTCACCTCAGAGAAGTCTCTATCTGCTCCATAGAGATAAATTCATCTCGCATTACGCCACATTAAGCTAAAGCTCTCTGATAATTTACCTCGGTCGCCATTTTCCAAGAATGAACAGTCCCTGATTCTACGAAAACTGAAAGATAGAATAGACTCCAGCGTTAAAAGTATCCATTACGCTGCTACACTCCCGGGCCCATTATCATAGGGGACGCTGCTGAGCAAGACGAGCAAATAGAAGGCATTGAAAAATTCAAAAGCTTGCCACACAGATGAACAGTGCCGTCATTAGGTGGGGGCCCGACGGTCCTGGGCCCCGGATTCTTCAGATCTTTTTTTCTAATACGGAAGAAGTATAATCGTCTTCTATCAATAGACGACCAACGTTGATCGAACCTAAAATAAAATATTTATTTTTTCATGAGTCTTAAATGTTTTAGGGTTTTTGTTATTGATGCGGAACCAGTAGCGCAACGATGAAGGCATGAGGGGAAGGGGGTCCTTATTATAATCCGCGCTCAACATAGTGATAAACCCTGATTCTCGGTTAAAATTGAGAAAAAAGTGCCAACTCATCGCTATGTGTGAATAGACAGTTTATTCGCTGCTAAAACGGGAAAAAATGACTTGTTTTTTCGACATGAATTTGCGATTTTGTCACATTTAACTTTGAGTTAATTAGCGCTTTTTCACCATTTTATCGGTGAAATAGTGATTTGCAGGGGCGTATCCCCCCCCCCCATTTGCAAGCTTTTGTGGAATCCGCAAATTAGAAACTCCCTAATCAACCTACAAATTCTAGTCTCACATCTTAAGGCTGTTGACGGTGAAGCTTTGAAAATCACCCTGAGACAAGAGATGGCGCTGTACATCGCGTGGAAAAAATTAAAATGGGAAATTTTAGTACGAAAACTATACACCAGAATTCGTTTTCTTAACTTCTTACTTGAAACCCTGATATTTGAACATTTTCGCATCTAGGTGTCTTTTTGAGTCAGAAGTCAGAACTGTCAGAAGAAGTGCCCTTGACCCCGCGAGTTTATTACAAGTGAAGTGTGATCTGATAATGCCTCAGCCAGTGTCTAGTGATGCTCTAATTGAAATCAGAAACGTACCAATTTCACTTCAAGTTGTAGTGTATACGAAATAGGAGTGCAATAAATAAGATGACATTATTATTGTGTCAGTCATTTTCCCGAGATATAGATTTTAGGCGAAAGCATAACGCCTGGAAAACAAGCTCAAGGAAACGATCAAGTTGCCGTCAGAAAGAATTATTTTTCCTTGACTGAGTACACGTCGGAAAATTAGACTGTCATACCAAACCTGATAATTTTTACGGTAGATAATAATTATTGACTATTCGACAATTGTACTGTTTCTACCGATAAATTCGAAATTTGGGCAGTGTACGTCGAATTAGCTAGCGCTGTTAGTGCTTTGGATAATGACTGTAAAAATGACTATTGATCAAAACTATCCCTTGAAACTACGATTACGATTCATTATTTCTCGACTGTGAATGGAAAACTTGCATGAATGCCCGATTTGGGGGAAAAGTATATCGGTGAATTGACACATGCGGACAAGGATATTAACAGTAGTTCCTGGCCGATTGGTGCTACTGGTGATCTTTAGATAAATTTCAAAGTTCTTCAGGAGGGGATGGATGGTACGAGGGAAAAATGACGTCAATGTGCAGTTTTGAAGCATTTGAGGAAACTTACAAATAACAAGAAAAATTAAACCCCAGAAAACGCGTATTCCCCCCTCTTCCCAACACCATCCATTTCATTAACTGCCCTTTGACGCAATCAAACCCCCACTCAACATTTTAAAAAATTCGCCTAAAAAAACTCTTGATTGATTTCAATGTTTAATGTGGGCAATTGTCTTGTTGAAGCACACTCTTCAAGAAACACCAGTGATTGAAAAATGTGAAGTTCCCCATTGGTGATTTATCGGCAGAAGAATATGTATGCGCAGAAAACTTTCACGCCAAGTCGTAAGAAAAGAGGTCTGTCTCTTTGCTGCACTCTAGAAAAACACATGATTTGATTGATGTGAGACCTATACCGGATGTACTTCCGGTTGGTCAAAAAATGACCAAATATACCATGGTCCGAATATCAACCGTTTCCGAGAAAAACGCACTTTTCCGCTTTTTCAACGCATCGCTGGTTTTCCTCAAACAAACTGCAATAACTCTCACAATTTTCGTCGCACGTAATATTGTAGCACGCGGAATCAGCTTGAGTTGAAGGCCGTTAATGCTGAGCTGAATTCCCAAGTTGTCCTATTTTACCAACACGTGTTTTCTAACAGCTTTAATTTCACTCACAGCACATCGAGCATTCGTTATGAAACACGAATGATACAAAAAAAATAAATAAATAAATAAATCGAAATACCTATTGTGTTTTGTGTGGGCCCTATGAGGGGGGGGGGTGTATGAGTGAAGAATTCACTGCATTCGTATTTTTATAATTTTCTGAGACTGATTTAGCGATTTGGATTTAATCATCCACCAATAAGACGATAGTTCTCTTTTATTTCCAGTGGCTACAACATCCTTATTTTGGCAATTACACTTGACAATTTCAAACCTTTGTCCAAATATCTTGGCTGTTACAGTGGCAATATCCATTTCATCGTAGGTCAATGGAAAGTTTTTTCCGCAGAGCGACTCATCTTGATAATGCTGTGTGTGAAATTAAAGCTGTTAGAAAACCCTTGTTTGGTGGAAAAAGAGGACAACTTGGAAATTCAGCCCAGTATTAAGGGCCTTTAACTCAAGCTGATTCCAAAACCACGTAGACATAATAAAAAGACAATTTTGTGCCATTTCAGTGGTGTGCTTCATTATTACGTGCGACGAAAATTGTCGGAGTTATGGCAGTTTGCTTGAGGAAAACCAGCGATGCGTTAATTGTGAAAGGAACTCGCAATGGATATCATTCCACTTCTCTCTTGGAGTGCTCAATGTGTGTACTCAAAAGAAATGTGACCTCAGAAAATAATCAAACTTCGCGCACAACAAACACAGCAGCTGTTATGGGCACACTATCCATTGGCGGTGGTTTTTCCCAGCGTTATGGAGATACCATCCATGTCTAGCGACACTAAGGCACTATAAAACACGAGTACTGCAATACGGAAATCGGCGCCATGCTTGGTCCCTCACATGATTATAATTATCACCTGATCTCATTGACAAGTAATATTTTTTGATTTATTTCGATCGCGTTCCGCGTTTGTTTGCAGTTACGATGACAATTTTTTCATTCATGATATTTTGTTTACCCTAACAACTGAGGGACCAAATATGGCGCTGAAATCCGTGTTGCAGTACCTGTGTTTTAAAGGTTCTCTAGCGACACTTGAACAAGATTGACTCGAATCTGGACGAGTCATTGAACGAAGCGGCCAGGTAGTGCCTATATGTCTCACAAGGCACAAGGGCGTAAGGAGTTCGTTGTGTGACTCATTAGGGGAACTCAAATAATCAGCCTGTAAACCTGTAAAGGAGTATTTCTCTGTAATTAAGTAAAATCCCCCCCCCCCTGCTATGCCTAACTAAAGAAAAGAGTTTTTACAGGCTGATTATTTGAGTACCCCTATTCTTTGTATCATCTTTAGATGAGAAGAGTATTAAAATGACAAGATTTAGTCCAGTCAAATGGGGAATTGGCCGGGACAAACGCATAGAAGTAGTTTTGTCAACGGATCTTATGTTTCTTGGGGTGCTGAATCCGAATCTGAACTTTGCCAACAAAAAATCGGTCGGCTGCACGTCGAAAATCGCAAAAAACTGGAAATTTTCTTACTTTTTATACTCAATCGGAACTAACTCTCTGGAACTAAGTACTTTTCGATGATTGCGCTCCTTTGCATTTTTGAAATACTAAGTTTACGACTATTTAAGCCAAATTGTATCTCCGTACGACTAATGGTTCCTGAGATATGGCCCGTCAAAAATTGACCATTTTCTGCCGCTGACGGAAAATTAGCTGGAGCCTGAAGCTGGACAAACTGATAAACGCTTGGCAATCTCTTTCAGATACACATCCTTCCATTTCCTAAAAAAATCCTGAAGATTCCACGTCGGGTGTTGGCACTGCACGATCTCAAATTTGGATTTGAGGGCCCTTTTGTTCGATTTGGTGAAATATCTCTGAGACCATCGGTGAAGACTAATCATGGGCGTAGCCAGCGGTGGGCAGTTGCCCTCCACTAGAATCAAAAGCGCAGATTTCGTGGGGCAGGTGCCCACCCCCAAATTCCATCAAAAAGTTAAAATTCAACTCTTTTTTAATGATTAAAACTTTCGCAGGAATTGCTCAGCATCAGACCCAATTACTCGAATTTCGCCTACTAATGCATACACCAATTTCGCTGTTTTTTGTTTTTGTTTTTTTTTTTTGTTGTTGTTTTTTTTATGAAAACCAAATTATGCACATTAGAATCTCTGCCTCACTAAGCAACCAGTATCACTGATTTCGACCACTAAGACATCACTTTTACTGACATTTCTTCCTCAAATGTCTTGTATTTCGATCCATAAAACCAATTTTGCGGTTTTTTCTCACTAAAAAAAAAACAACACATTTTCGCTTATCTTGATTAATGTTTTTTGAAAAAAAAAAAAAAAGTTCTCTGACGATACCTTCAGCAAAAGAAGGCGAAAGCTCAGGAAACGAAGAAGTAGAAGAAGAAAAAAGCCAAAACCCTAAAAACATAACATTAATCAAGTTGTATGGCTTAAAAACTGGTAATATTAATAACCCATTTTCTTCATTTTAGCCGTTAAAATGTCTCAAAAAACCGTGAAATTACGCATTTTTATTTATTATTTCAATTGCGGCCATCACTGGGCATAGCCTATCCGCGAGTTGGTGCGTTCGATCTGTCAACTTCAGCCGCAAAAGAACAGTTTTTCCTCAATTTAACCTCTGGATGAACGCAATTTCTCAATTTTAGCCACGACAGTTCCATCAATCAACAACAAACGGTGACAATTTTGCCAATTCGTATTCCCTCAATTATTGCAGCAAATTAGTGCTTTTCCCCAATTCTGCCTTGAGCAATTTTTTCCCCCTTCAAATTGTAGCAGTGAAAAGGTCCACATAACCCGCATGTGAGCGAATTTCATTAATTTTGACTTGGTAGTTGCATCGCAAAACCAATTTCACCTGCGAACGAACAATTTTCCTTAATTTTAGCCGTGAATATAAGCACTTTTTCAAAAATGTACGCGCTCTTTCTCAATTGTACCCGCAAACTTGCCATATATATGTATAAAAACGGTAAATTAGCACTTTTTCGCAATGTTTACTGAGATGTTTGTTTGAGAAACCACGATCTGGCGCCTTCTTACAATTTTACCTGCGTGAATAAGCACCATTTCTCAATTTTAGCCGTAAATTGGCGTTTTCCCCCAATTTTAGCCGCAAGTGAGTGATTTTTCTCAATTCTACATTGAACGGGCCATTTATTTCGTCAATTTTAGCTGTGTAAAGAGCTCTATAACCCGTGAATTAGCGCATTTTCTTTCTTTCGTCGCGGACTTTGCATCGTGGAAACTGCAAATTGGTATGTTTTCTCAATTTCAACCGCGAATAATGACATTTATTTCTCACGTTTAACGTGAATCAGCGCTATTACTCAATTTAAGCCCTGAATGGGTGTTTTTCCTCAGTCTTAGCCGCAAAATGTCCTTTTCTGGATTTCATCCGCTAAAATTTTTTCTCAAGACGTGCCCCCCCCCCGCGCCCAACTGTGGACCCGTGTCTAGCTGGCTGCCCACCCATTGATCACGGGCTGGCTACGCCCCTGAGACTAATCGTTCTTTTGTTCTTTTAGGCTTAGTTTGATGATCACGAAAAAAGCCACAAGGTCACATTCGCGTTTTTCTTCGATCGCATGGAGTAGCGGAAGCCACGTGAACAACTATGCCAAATTCAATAGGTATGCCTAAATTTTTCGATGACGTACCGGTTTTATCGAAATCAAGGATACATATTGAAAAATGGCATAGGGGGATTATAAACGCACCCATCTGAAGAACGTTTAGCCAAACTGGACGCCTTGCGTTATGAACTTATCTCACAAAATTGTCTATGGATTGTTTAGCGAATATATAAAGAACAATATTTCACGCAACTTCCAATGATAAGGCTTATGAAAATTTCTTCCGTTGGACGCGAGCGTTTCATAATAAAAAAAAGTGGGCTCATTCAGGGTTTGTCACCTAAATTACCCTAAAATTGTGACGAATGTGCCTGCTGAAGTAGAGGAGACGTACCTAATTGCTCCCTATATGGAGGTGACTAAGTGAATTTGGTATATCGGCCTTCAAAACATAATAATTTTAGAACATTATTATGTTCTAACAACATAATAAATGAGCGGAAGCCATGTTTTAAAACCTATTACAAGCGATGGCGTGGTGAAAACGCCCCAAAAACACGATGGTTAAAAATCCACTAAAATTTCGCCTTGTCGCCGGGGTTGTAACGTTGGGCAGAGTTAAAAATCAGACTCAGCACACCTAAAAACATTAAAATCAGTCATCAAACTTAGTCCCGGAGTTTTTTCCTGTAACTACCCCGTTTGGTAACCTGCTTCCTTGACTACAACTTGCTTTAAAAACACCACTCGACATCCCAGAGTTTAATATTTGGAAGCAGAAACGGCGCTCTGCGATTCTGCCTGACGTGAAAATCCCAGAAGTCAGAAAAGCGTCAGGTTTGAGGTATGACATTGTTTGACGACTTTATGACAAGGTGAGGCTAGAAAATTGGCATTGCAGGGAAGGGGTAGTCTTTCTTTTATGAGAGAATTGACAAATAAGCTTCTTAACCACCGCTTGTCCTCAGCTAATCGTCGTGATATTCTCTTTATCTTTCTTTAAAAATCAACTTTCCTGAAATCCTGGGGGAGGGGGTAGTTTCCCCCATTATCTCCCCCCCCCCATATTGGATCAGCCCCAGCGACGAGTTCTTCGAACGCTAAAAATCAATTGGTTCGTCCGGGGGTTAATCAGTAATAAACTTATTTTATTCTTATTCTGCGAGTTCTGTTTTTTAGGCAAAAAACAAAAAATGAAACAACTCCCGAAGACGGTAGATTGTTTCGCCGGCCTAGCCCGGAACGATCCTCACGTATTTTTCAGCCCACAAAACTCAAAAGACAAGACAAGACATGAGAGGAAAAAAAACAAACATACTTTCTGTAACCTTGAGGGAGTTGTTGGACATGTAGGGTAGCTATGATAGTGAAGTTAGAGGGGGGGTGGTAGCATCTCGAGTCCAACGAATAATTGTATAGAATCCACCTTTTCAAAGTAGCAGCAGCACGGCGCCACGAGGTGGAATCCTCATTTCAACGAAAATAAAATTGCTATTAATTAGGAATAAGTTCTTAAAACAATACGAAAGTGTTGATGAATACGTTTTAAAAAATTGTGACTGTATTCTCAACCTATTTCCTCAAATATTTACGGTGCGAATAAACATTTTTATGAAGGCCACGATTTTTAAAAAATGAAAATTTAAAAAAAAAATGAAATTTGAAAAAAGTGAATCCATAGTGACAATTTGGCAACCTCAAAGATTCGCGAAAAAATAAAAAAAAAAATTATATTGCATTTTTGTCCAAGAAAACGTGTACCGAAGCTTTCGTTGCGGGGGGAACCCACCCTCAGAATTTTTTTTTCCAAAAAGTGAATCCATACTGACAATTTAATTGGTTAGAAATAGCTATGTGCCAATTTTCATGAAATATCTCGGTTTCACCACAAAGAAATCGTGTACCGAAGTTGAGGAAGCACCGTCAACAGCCTTAATAAACTGCCCGTAATCAAAGCATTAGTCATAGTAAGAAGAAAAGTCAGGAGGAGTACTTCAACCTTTTGACAAAAAAAAACAGATATAAACCGACCGATAAAGGTCCTTTCATTGTCCGCCTCCAAAACATTGAAAGAGTGACGATCCTCATAGACCATGTTCAGAGAGTAGGAAGGCAGACGATTTTGGACAGTTTACGCTCATGTAATCGTGAAGGATTTCAACTCGGCAAAAGAACATCAGAGCCATCAAGGGGCACATACCAGAGGCAGAAAGATTACCATGAACGGTAGGTATTTCCATCAATCGGACGTAAAAGGGGAAACTAGAGGTTTGAATGATAGAGCCAAGCACATCAACGCCATTGCGACCGGTGACCATTATAGATGGTCTAATATAACGAAACCGACGACAACCAAGAAGGCTGATGAACTACACGATAAAGGACCAGCAAGCAAAAAACGGGGAGGCGAGGGTGATTGTTTGAGAAGCCTAAGATATCGAGAACAATCACCGGCAGACAACAACCACCGAAAACAGCTGAAGATCACAACTCTTTCGAAGCCAACAACTCGAGTCTTCGTTCCGGGACCTTGAACGTTTATTTCTGCAACTATCAGTTTCGCCGATCAGTTTCGTTTCAGCTCTTGAGGTGAAAGGAGGTGTCTAAAGTGCGTTATTTATCGCGGTGTGAGAGAAAACAAGTCTTTCGTGTTCATCGATCAACCATACAGAAATTTTACTTATTTTTGTTCCTTTTCTTTTTTTTTTTTTTTTTTCTTTCTTCCAATTCAAAGAAGACAAAAGGTAACTTTTTATTTTACTTAAATCTCCTCCAGGATGGAGGACGAAGGGGATGACCGAGGAAAGATTCCTCCGGACAAGAACGCCAACTCGGACAATAACGACAAAACAATAAATTTTAAAGAGAGTGAAAAAATGGATACTGTTGAAGGACAATCTCAACGAAATAACGGCACCAACTCCATGAAAACTGGGGAAAATCAATCAATCCGGCCCAAACTGTACTACGAATTTGTTGACAAAGGTCCGTTCATTGTTTTTGTTGAAAGTAATGATGACAACGCACAGGGCATAGGGCGGCTTCATCCTATGACCTTGGGCAAACTAATATTTGATAATCACGGCAAAATAAAAAATTGCATTATAAACATTAAGAAGATAGGTAGAAACCGCATAAAAATAGAATTATCATCTCGCGAAAGTGCAAATGCTTTAATCAATTCGGACGCCCTTAAAGCGAAAAATTTCAATGCGTACGCACCGACTTTTATGCTACATAAGCAGGGCATTATTAGAGGGGTGGCTTACGAGTTGTCGGACGAAGTAATAGCACAAAATATCAAGACCCTTGCATCCGACAATGTTGCCGTGGTTAGGGCCAAGCGTTTTTCACGAAAGGTTGTTGAAGAAGGAAAAAATAAATTTATCCCTACCCAAACAGTATTAGTTACTTTCAGAGGTCAACCTTTGCCAGACTACATATCTATCCACTATGTCAGGTGCATTGTTGAACCCTACGTACAAAACATTAATCAATGTTTTAATTGTCTCCGTTTTGGACATAAAAGCGAGCAGTGCAGAAGCTCTCCACGTTGCAGTAATTGTGGAGAACCCCACTCTTCTAAAGAATGCTCACAAGACAAGCCAAGTAAATGCATTCATTGCAACGGTCAGCACTCTGCTCTAGCTAAAAGCAAGTGCCCCGAATTTAGTAAGCAGAAGTCCATTCGCTCCTTAATGACTCATGAAAACCTATTCTTCACTGAAGCTAAGGACAAATTAAACAACAAATCTTTTAGCACCGTGGTTTCAAAAAAGGTACCGGCCATCAGTAATAAAACTGTTTTTCCACCCCTTCAAAATACCAACAGATACCCTACTAAAAGAGTTCGCCCCAACACCCCTCCGGACACGACATTAGAGCAGCATAAAAATATATTGTCAGAATTTAATCACGATTGGCACAAAAGTCAACCAATAACTTCCAACCCGCACTCTTCTCAGCCAATGGGACCAATGCGGATTGGGGAATCATCAAGCTGGGACGGGTTTTACGAAACTCTCCTTGAAATTTTTATCAGTTTGGCAAAATTAGAAAAACAAGGACTAAGCAATGAAGAACTCTTGCAAGAAATCAAGACTAGAGCGAAACACCTGAACCTCAGCCCGGGTACATAAAAAGTTATGGCCCCATCTAAGTTCGTTCAATGGAATGCAAGATCGGCAGTTAGCAATAAAGGCAGTCTGGATAACTTTTTATCTCTTAATCAAATAGACATAGCTATTCTGTCCGAAACCTGGTTTCGACCTAACAAATATATTCATTTTCAAGGATATAACGTTTTGAGAAATGACCGAGATGACGGAAAAGCTGGAGTTGCTATCCTTGTCAATAATAATATTCCTTATAAAGTCGCAGCCTGTACTGCCCCAGAAGGGGTAATGACAGTTTGTTGCGAAATCAGACTTGGAAATAAAAACGTATTTATAGCATCAGTTTACAATAGACCCCAAAACAATATTTCTTCCAGTAACTGGGAGGCGTTCTTCAGATCTTGCCCACGGCCTTGCTTGATCGCCGGCGACTTCAATTGTCATCATCGCTCGTTCGGTTGCTCTGAAACAACTCCTAAAGGAGTCGCACTAATGGACGCATTACACAGTTGCGATTTGATTATACTTAATGACGGTTCGCCAACAGTTGTAAAATCCGCAAATCAAAGAAGTATATCTGCTATTGATCTCACCATTACTTCGCCTGATCTAGCACCCATCTTCGATTGGAGAGTGACTAGTGATACTCTAGGCTCTGACCACCTGCCCATCCTCATTGAGGCAAGCCTCGCTCTAAATTGTCTACCTAATCCTTGTCCTAACCGAGTATGGAATCTGAAGAAAGCTAACTGGGAGAAATATAGCGCAGTTATGGAAACCCTAACTACTGATCAATTAGCCTCTAAAAATGCCCTGGATTACAACACTTTCATATGCAACATGAACAAAGCATGTGAAATGTCCATCCCCAAATATAAATTCAGTAAAGCTCGATGGGGATGCAACCCTTGGTGGAACGAGGAGTGCACAAGGGCTATAGAGAAGAGGAAAGAAGCCTTGGCTCGCTACTCCTCTGAACCCAATAGTACCAATTTCACTTATTTCAAACAGGCCTCGGCTAAAGCAAAGCTGGTAATCAGAAATAGCAAGAATAAAGCGTGGCAGCATTTCTGTGAAAACATTGATCACAAAACAGGAGTTGCAAGCATGTGGAGGACTATTAAGGCAATAAAAAACAGAAAAGTATCAAACAACCCCCCCGTCGCAGACACAGAATGGCTTCGCGAGTTTCTAGCCAAACTAACCCCCGCATATGTTCCTAGAGAGGATCCACCATTGCCAGATCAATACAGTTCACTCCAAAATCACATTCTCCTGAAACCATTCTCACAGAGCGAGTTGCATAGGGCGATAAAGACAAATAAAAACACTGCTCCAGGAGTGGATAACATCCACTACCCCATGCTGGCTAACATGCCCCATTCGTCCAAACTTTTACTTCTGGACATTTACAATCATATTTGGTCTCGGGGAACTTTCCCAAATGAATGGAACAATTTTCTCATAATCCCTTGTTTAAAGCCACAGAAAACAAATAATGAATGTGATTCATATAGACCCATCTCTCTTAGCTCCTGCATGCTTAAAACCTTGGAACGTATGGTTAAATTCAGACTAGAATGGTACTTGGAAAATAATAACCTTTTGCCTGCTCATCAATTCGGTTTCAGGAAAGGCAGATCAATCAACGACTGTCATTCCCTCTTACTCTCAGAAATAGATATTGCTTTTACTACTAATAAAACAGTATTGGGGGCATTCTTGGATCTGACAGGTGCGTATGACAATGTCCAGCTTGACATTTTATATGAGAAATTGGTAGGTTTGGGACTACCTCAGAAATTTGCCCACAACATTCTAGCTATGATTAATCATCGAAACATCCACGTTAAATTCAACGATAATATTATTGGTCCCAGAGTAGCGAGGATAGGGCTTCCTCAAGGTGGTATTCTCAGTGGCATTCTCTTTGCAATTTACGTAGCTGATATACAGCAGGCTTGCGTACGTACTTCTATAATTCAGTACGCCGACGACATTTGCTTATATTCCAGTGGTCTTGAGCCGAGGGAGTGCGAAGCAAATTTAAATTTGTCAATATTGAAACTGACAGAGTGGTGCAAAGAACATGGTCTCCATATATCTGGCACAAAATCAACGATCTGCCCATTTAGCCGTAGGAGAACTCTTCCTTGGGCTTCCGAAATAACGCTTGGGGGAATCCTTTTTCCGGTGAATTATAACGTTCGCTTCCTGGGTCTCCTGTTGAATAGAAAGCTTAAATGGACTGATCACATCAATCGCCTAGAAGGTAAGCGGAAAAATATTTAAACATCCTCCGATATATTTCTGGGCACAATTGGGGTACTAAACAGTCCACTTGCCTAATTTTCTATAGAGCAACAATTAGAGCAGTTCTGGATTTTGGATCAATCTTTTTTGGTAACGCCCCAAAATCAACTCTCACCAAACTGGACAAAATTCAGCTTAAAAGCATTCGCACCTGTTTCGGTTACCTTCGCAGCACTCCGACAAATGTAGTTCTCGCAGAGGCAAACGAACCTCCCTTAGTACATAGAAGACGGATGTTGGCAGATCGTTTTATTACCCGTGCAGTTGCAATTGCCCCCGAAGTCACGACAAAAATTTCCAGACTCACGGAAAAGGTGTTAACGTATGCGTATTGGAAGCGTAGAACGGCACCATTGGTAGTGGACAGTTTCGTTGACTTTTCAAGAACACGTCCTCTTGTGCATCAATCTTGTTCCCCTCCTGTATTTTCAAGCAGCTTTGACCATCTAGTCACTGTTATACCTATATTGCTCATGCCAGATTACAAATCGGAACCTGTCCCTCAGCTTACCAATATCTCATTCAAGAACGATGTATCCAATCTATTGCCGAACACCCACATTATTTATACTGACGGTTCAAAATCAGGGGAATCATGCGGTGCTGCAATTTTTGATCCAGTTTTGGGAATAGAAAAGATGTTCAAGCTTCCGAGTTTGGCCTCTAGTTACACCGCCGAGTTAGTGGCAGTAATCGAGGCGCTAAAACATGCTAAAACGGTATCGGGCAACAAGGTCGCTATTTTTTCGGATTGTAAAAGCCTCATTGATAGTCTTCCAAGTATATCTCTATCATCTAGATCTTCTCATCTACATTTGGAAATTCTAAAATTAACGTCCGAAATCCAGGCTCAAAATAAGCAAATAAAAATAGTATGGGTTAGAGGTCATTCGGCAGTCCCAGGCAATGAAAAGGCGGATAGTCTTGCACGGGCTGCAGCCGATCAAGGAGAATTAGTTAAATATAGTATTCCCTACTCCGATGTTTTCTCTTTAGCCAAGGAACGTCTTTTAGCCAATTGGCAAAACGACTACGACCGAGTCAACACAGGCGTGAAATTTAAACAGTTAGTTCCGAGAGTAGGAGACGAACCCTGGTTTCATCAAATACAGCTGAACCGTAAAAAAGTGCGAATAGTCAGCCGGATTAGTTCGAACCATGGAATTTGTGGCACCTATCTAAGCAGAATAAGGAGGCAGACGACTGGGGAATGCAGTACTTGTGGCTCCCCCGACGATATCGAACATATCATTATGATCTGCACAAAATACTCGATCGCGCGAAAGCTGCTTTTCGATAAACTTTTTTTTTTTTTTTTTTTTTTTTTTTTTTTTTTTTTTTTTTGCTTTATTCTGGTCAGAAACATTTATACATATATACAAAAGCAAACATTAAACACAGAACTTGACCTACCCCTTTAAAAGCTAAAAGCTTGTGCCAAGGGGTAGAGTGCCTTCAAACCTTCGAGGTGTAAATAATTTGAATACTAAAACAAAATAAAAATTATACCTATTTAAGGAAACGAAAAACACAATGATAATCGAAAAATCATAGTACAAAAATCAAAATAAAGCCAGAAGATAATTTCTTAAAGCCCTCCTGGAGCCGAACCTATTAAGATCAATTTTGTTATCGTAACAGAATTTTATTCCTACATACCACGCTGAGCGCCTTCGAGACTCAGTATTGATAATTGGTAAACTAATGTTGCAGTTAGTAAAATTACGAGTATAAACACTCGTACTTTTACTTTTAAACTTATCTGTTCCAAAACTATACAATTTTAACACCGAATTAACAATAAATAACTGCTTGAAACTTAGCACACTAAACTCCTTAAAAATTGATGCCGTAGGATAACGCCTATTTTTACGTAGAATAATCTTAATTACAGTGTTTTGCGCAGTCTTGAGCATTTTTAAGTACAAATTTACCGTGGATCCCCAAGTCACAACCCCATAACTTAGAATTGATTCGGCCAAAGCAAAGTAAACTGTCTTGAGGAAACTACACGGCATAAAAGAACGAAGAATTTTGAACACATAAAACAATTTCCTAAGCCTACTCACAACATTAATAATATGATTTTTAAACCTCAAATTTTCATCAAAAATGACCCCCAAATATTTATGTTGCTGAGCAAATTTCACAACTTGACAGCTACAATTGCCCAGTGATTGGAGCCTATAATCGCAACCAAGTTTATGAATTTTTATTTCATTTGGCCTAATAGTACATCTTTTTTTAAGTGAGAAACGAACAACGGCCGACTTATCTAAATTTAAACGAAGCAAGTTAGAATCATACCATGTCTTAACGAGTAACAGCTCCTCGCCAGCCCTGCTAACCAGCCCATCCCAATCCTTACAACTAAAAACGAGACATGTATCATCTGCAAACGCAAACAGTTCTCCGGAAAGATTCATATCTTCCGGGATTCACTTTACGGAAAATTAACCGCTCCTTTTAATTTACAGTACATTTTGTTTAAAATTGCCATCACTTTCGAAGCGCTTCTGGATTTTATCATTAGTGAAAACATTCATTTCTAGATTGCAAGTGTACAACCACCAAAATTTAAATTCCTCCTAAATTAAAGTAGATCTTGAAAATACAAGTGGCTGTATGGTGTAACACCAATGCCAAAAAAAAAAAAAAAAAAAAAAAAAAAAAAAAAAAAAAAAAAAAAAAAAGGAGTTTTGGCGGGGTAGAGACTCACTGATCTAAGTGCGTGATAAGCTCTCGAAACTCAAGTGTGTGTGAATAACAGTTTTTTTTCCAAGCGTTGAGTTATTCTCAGTTTTTGCTCAGTTTCTTTTGGTTCTCAAAAAGATTTACGTCCCGGACAGCTTCCGGTTGTTGTGTCATTACAACGCGTAATTTTTAACTGGTCGACCAGTGTTCCGGGAGTTCCGTGAAACCAATAAATCAAGGACTCAACGCGGACGTGTGCACGTGGTTCCGTCGTCGTCGTTCACCCTCAGCACCGGCTAACCATTCGGTTTGTTGTTTTTAAATCCTTTTCATCTTTTGATTTACGTGTCATTTATTTTTCCGCTCCAACTAGCTCAGTCAATGGATCGGTGGTCCTCCAAATTCAAGTTCTCATTTTTTATCGCATTTATAGACTTAAACTGTTTTCTGAAACTCAACTAATTCTAACCATTTTTGGTCACTCCCGGGCCACGGATAGCCCAGAACTTTGGATAATTTCAGTGCATAATAATTAACTCTCTTAGCTTCAACTCATTGCTCAAAAATTTAAATTTTATTCTCATTGTACTTTTTGCTCTGGCACGGTATTTTTTGTGTAAACCCGCTGAGTCGTGAAGACGCGCATTTTTGTTCTCAAAACAAACGGATATTTTTTGGAAGTAACTTGCTCATCAGGGAAGGGCGGGGAAGTTACGCTTTGAACGCTGATTTCAATTCCTTCACCTCACTTTCCAATCGCCCACGTGTTCTCCTAAATCTCTTGCAACGAATGACGCTTAGCGTGCATTTTTCGCGCTCACTCACAAGCTAGTTTTATTTCTCTCTCAGAAGTGAGAGGTTAAGGAACATTTTTAATTCCGTTATTACCCAAATTATTTTCCTTTGTTCTATTTGTTTGGAAAAAGTAGGCAGACTCCTACCTTTTAGTTGTCAACTCAAAACCTCACACTTTAGACCACTCAGCTCATTTTTTTTCTTCTCCTTTTGTTATCTTCTCATTAATTAATGACTAGATCCGTCGCTGCGATGGCTCTCAAAAGTTACAAACAAAGTTATGCTAAATTTATGGTTATTACTGAAAAAATCGCTCGGTTAAACGTCTCAGCTGAACATGCATTCACTCAAACCCCTGACTCAGCAGATGTACGTCGTTTTTTGATAAGTGCCGATGAAATTTCCGCGCTATCTAATGACCTCACGTCATTTTATGGCGAGCTTAGATGGCTCCATGAAGATTTAACCGAAGCAGCTCAAATTGAGATGCCTTTGTCAGAAGTCGAGACTTCATTTGTTGTCTCCGAGGACGCGATAGCGAATATTAAATTCGCCATCTCGGAACTCTCTCCGAGACTTGGACCTATATCTCCCTCAACTCAATCTGTACTCTCAGGTAACTCAGGACCGTCCCTTTTCCTTCCACGCTTGGATTTGGTTACATTTTCCGGTAACCTGCGTGACTGGCTGGCTTTCAAAACGGCCTTTGAAGAAAGCGTCTGTTCTCAGCCAGGCCTCTCCGAAGCGAATAAACTTCGCTACCTCAAGCAATCCCTCGGTCCCGAACCTCTCAAACTCATAAAAAATCTCGCCGACTCATCCGGAAACCTTGCGGTTGCTATGGAATTACTTAACCAAACTTACCATAAACCACGATTACTTGCGGACACCTTTTTAACAGACTTATTGACGCAGACTCCCCTGCTGAAAAAGTGTCAGATCTCAGAACCTTCCTTACCAGAACCACGGAGAGTATAAGGCTATTGGAGAAGCTGGAATTTCCTCTCACTGTAGATTATCTACTATGCTTCTCCTTAATAAGATTGCTACCTGCCTCACTGCAAAAACAATTTGCTAGGGAATTTCCAACCCCCCAGCAGATCAATTACGAAGATTTCTTAACCTTTGTCACCACACAGTGCAACGTGCTTGAAACCAGTGAAGCCGTCAAGGGCATCGCGGTCCAGTCGTCTGGGACCTTTCGAAGGCAGGAACCATCCGCTTCTCAGGTTAAAACCCAGACGAAAAGGTACTCTGCCAGTCGCATTACTCGAGTCACTGCCGTCACTCAACCCCGCTCTTCTACTTCTCAGGCTCAATCTCAGTCCTTAGCTCAAACTAGGCCACAGTCCTCATCTGCCGTTTCTTTATGCCCTTACTGTAAAGCTTCGAATTACTACGTGAAACATTTGGTAACTCAATGCCAACAGTTCACTCAGCTATCCCCGGTGGACAGGCTAGCTGCCGCTCGGAGCCTTCATTTGTGCTTCAAGTGCCTCGCTGAGCATCCCTATTCTGAGTGTCCGTCAAATGCCTCATGCCCCACATGCAAACGGCCTCATCATTCTCTGATTCACGTCGATAACCGGTCATCACAAGGAAACTCACGTCCTTTAGAGTCAACTATATCCGGATCCGGTCGGGATGTGTCAACAGAACCCGCCTCACAGACTCATTTAGCCATTCCGTCTACAGGAAGTGCTTGTCAGGAAACTGACCTCGTCATTACTCTACCGGCCCCTCCTAGCACTGCTCTCGCGGCCGTACCTACCGGTTCCTCGGTCAGAAAGCGTCATCCTGTGGCACTCTTAGCTACTGCACTTGTCCTAGTACACGACGCTGAGGGTCGGACTCACTCAGCCCGTGCCCTGCTTGATACAGGGTCAGAACTCTCCCTAATTTCAGAAAATTGCCTGGCTAGTCTTAAACTCAAGCGGTCTATTTCTACGGTTACCTTTTCGGGTTTAGCCGGTACCCCCCTAGCCTGCTCTAAGGGTGTGGTCTCATGTTGGATTAGCCCTCATAACAGCAATAATCCAAAGATCTTCATTGAGGCGGAGGTTATTTCACAAAGTCAGCTCACGGGAAATTTACCTGCGTCAAATGTCCCCCCTGACGTAGCTGCCCATTTTTCCAACTTAACTTTAGCAGACCCTCATTTCTACGAAGCTAGACCCATTGACCTCATCCTGGGCATAAATGAGATTAGTCGCGTCCTTACGGGTGCGATGAAATCTGCGCCCGCTCCCGGCCTTCCCATTGCATCTGAGACTCTCCTCGGATGGGTCCTCATGGGGGGTCAACTGCTAGGGGGGGGAAGCACGCCCTGCCTATTCACTGTTTACTGCAGCCTCAGACTCTGACGTAGGCCCCCTTCTCCAACGATTCTGGGAAATAGAAAACGTCCTAATGAGGCCCGTGGAGCCTCCTGAAGAGGTTGAGTGTGAAAAACTGTTTACTCAATCCGTCAATCGACTCCCCTCCGGCCAGTATTCAGTGGCCTTGCCCTTTAAAGCTGATCCAGCAAGTCTAGGACCGTCGCGCGCTATGGCGGAGAGGCGTTTGCTAGGACTAGAGCGACGTTTTGCTCGCGACCCTCAGCTTAAATGCAAATATGTCGAGTGTCTATCGGAATACATCTCTTTGGGGCACCTCAAGCCCGTGTCAGATCGCAAGGACCCTCATTACTATATTCCACACCACGCCGTGGTGAAGGGCGCAGGGACCCTCTCGAAGGTGAGAGTGGTCTTCGATTCCTCTGCGAAAACCACTACAGGAATTTCCCTCAACGACATCTTGCATGTAGGAAAACCCCTACAGCAGGAAATCCTCGCGGTGCTTCTTAATTTTCGTATTCCAGAGGTGGTCTTTACGGCAGACATCAAACAGATGTACCGAATGATTTTCATCCATCCCGAGCACAGACAATATCAGCGGATACTGTGGCGCTCATCGCCGCTAGAACCTATTGTGGACTACGAACTCACTCGTGTCACATTTGGGGTATCGTCCTCCCCTTTCCTTGCGATCCGTACTCTTCATCAACTGGCCATTGATCATGGTGCTGACTTCCCACTCGCGGCAAACGTGTTGCTCACTTCCACATACGTGGACGATATTTTAGCGGGTGCTTCAACGCTTCTGGAAGCTCAGCGTCTGCAGGCTGAGCTGATCCAATTATTAGCATTGGGGGGATTTGAGTTGAGAAAGTGGTCCTCAAATACTCCTCAACTTTTGGAAGGTATTCCTCAGGAGCACCTTGGAGCTCAACTCGGTTTCGATACAGATGGTACGATCAAGGTTTTAGGCATCCAATGGGATCCTTCCAATGACTCATTCACATACCAAGTCTCGTTCTCGCAATCAGCGTGTACGAAGCGTCAACTCTTATCGGAGATCGCACGGATTTTTGACCCGGTTGGGTGGCTAGCCCCAATAACAATCTGCTTCAAAATACTCATGCAGGAATTATGGTGTCTTGGCATCGGGTGGGATGAGTCCCCTCCTCAAGAGGTGCTCAATAAATGGACCACATTTGTAAGGGACCTGCCAGTGCTCTCTGGTCTGCAGGTTCCTCGCCTCATCATGCCCGCACAGTGTCAGGAAACTCAGCTCCACCTATTTAGTGACGCAAGCGCCGCAGCCTATGCTGCAGTCGCGTACCTTCGTTCCAAAAACACTCAGGGTAAAATCTCGGTACAACTCATAGCCTCGAAGACCAGGGTATCTCCTCTGAAACCCTCTACCATAAACCGTTTAGAGCTAGAAGGTGCTCTTTTGGCGGCAAAATTGTGGGAATATTTAAACGAACATTGGACATTATCCATTCCTCTCAGCTCAACCTATGCTTGGTCGGACTCTCGCGTCGCACTTTCCTGGCTTCGGACACCCCCTCATAAGCTGAAACAATTCATCGCGAATAGAGTCGTAGCCGTTACGGAACTAGTCCCACCGGAAAGATGGGCCTACGTAAATACTACGGTAAACCCAGCCGACCTTGCTTCCCGTGGCTGTTCCCCGCCGGAGCTGTTGAATCACCCCTTGTGGTTCCATGGTCCTGACTGGTTGTCCTCACCTCGAGACCAATGGCCCGAAAATGTGGCACCGCTTCCGCTCGAGGATATTCCAGAAACTCGTGAGACTCGAGTTCTCTGTGCCCCTCAACTCAAAGATGCAGGCACTCCTCCTCATTTCTGTGAATCACTAGTCAAGTTCTCGTCTTATATGAAGGCATTACGAGTAGGAGCCACTCTGTTACGCGCTGTCCACAATTTCCGATTTCCAAACTCACGTCGGCCACTTACTACCGATCCTCTTTCTCATGTGGAACTATCCGAGATGAAGTCGATATGGGTGCTGCACACTCAGACCGCGCACTTCGCCGCTGACATCAAAGCTTGCCGGGCTGGTAAGCTGTCCTCCAATCCACTTCAACGTCTGAACCCATTTCTTGACCCTCATGGCATACTCCGCGTGGGTGGACGCCTCCGGAATTCAGATTTGACTGAGGATCTCAAACATCCGATCATCCTCCCGAAGCACTCACATCTCACCCACGTGTACATTGACCATTTACAAAGGGCAACCCTACACGGCGGCGCTCAGGTCGTTCTTTCTCTGTTAGGGCGTGACTTCTGGGTCCTCTCCGCTCGAGGTGTCGTCCGACAGCGAATTTTCAGCTGTCTTCGCTGTTATCGTTTTAAGGCAAGACCCTCGCCACCTGTTATGGCCGACCTTCCTGCTTCACGGGTAACAATTTCTCGTCCGTTCTCCAACGTCGGTGTCGACTACGCTGGACCATTCTACTATAGAGCTGCAAAGCTCAGGTCAAGCCAAAAACTCAAGTGCTATGTAGCACTTTATGTCTGTTTCGCAACCCGCGCTATTCATCTCGAACCGGTAACTTCGCTCGACGAAGGTGCATTCTTAGCCTCTTTCCAACGGTTCTGCAGCCGTAGAGGCCTTCCCAGCGTAGTTCACTCAGATTGCGGTACCAACTTCCAGGCCGCCTCAAAGCGCTTGGAAGAAGGAGTTACATGGCTGAAACAGGTGGGCTCAACCCAGGCTGTGGCGGCCTTTTGCGCGGAGAAAGGTATCTCCTGGACGTTTAACCCCCCTGCAGCTCCTCACATGGGGGGCATTTTTGATAGTGGCGTTAAATCAATGAAAACTCATTTGCGCCGCACGTTGGGCTCGGAAACTCTCACTTACGAGGAGTGGACTACCCTTCTCGCCTCAATTGAGGCCATATTGAACTCGCGTCCCTTAGCGCCCTTGTCAGCCGACCCTACTGCGTTCGACGTTCTCACTCCAGGACATTTTCTTGTTGGTGGTCCCCTTCTAGCCCCCCCGGAAAAAGGTCCTCTAGCTGGCCCCAAGAACTTCCGTGACCGGTGGGTTCAGAGTACCTCCGTACTCTCCAAAAAAGAAATAAATGGACTCAACCCAGTCAAGGTCCCGCCTTGGATGACTTAGTTCTTCTCATTGACGAACAATTGCCGCCTCAACAGTGGGCGATTGCCCGCATATCTGCTGTGCATCCTGGACGTGACGGTATCGTCCGCGTGGTCACCTTACGGACTTCTAAGGGCACCTACAAACGACCAGTGGTTAAGATCTGTCCCTTCCCGCCACTTTTAGACTGAACCATGTTAGGCTTAGTTTACTACTTTTCTCAACCATTAATATTATTATTTTTAATTTTTTGTGTTTTTTATGTTCATTTTTTATTTCTATTTTTTTCTTTTTTTTCTGTTTTTATCAGCGCTCAATTGCTTATTTTCCTCGTATCTCCTTTGACCCTTGTTTTTTCCTACCCCATTATATTATCCCTCAGCCTCCAGCGTTTTTAGGGTCACACCCGCCTCCTCATGAGATTCTGGTTAGTTCTAGAACGGTTCCGTTCTAAGGGGGGGAAATGGTAAATCTTTATAAGATACTTCTTGCGCATTCTAGCGGTTCAGACGGGGTTTTTTAGCGTGAGAGCTGGACTTGCCGTAATTATCTATCGATTTGATGTAAATGCAAGCTCCGTAGGCCTTGATTGAGGAGTCACAGAATCCGTGAATTTCGAATTTGACGGGTTGACTAATACTCGATATACATCTCGGAATTTCAATTTCGTCGATGGCCTTCAAAGACAATCGTAATTCCTTCCACGACGCGAGGTTTTTTTGAGGCTCTCGTTCGTCCCATCCGATTTGAAGGGCCCACAATGCTTGAAGGAATATTTTCGAGGCGACAACGACAGGAGCAATCAGTCCTAGGGGGTCGAATAATTTGGAAATTTCAGAGAGAATACTTCTCTTAGTCTCTGGTGCATCAACTGGCAGTCGAATGAGATATTTGAAACAGTCGTCCAAGGGGTGCCAATAAATTCCTAAAGTTATAACCTTTACGTCTAAGCCATCTGTGATGTTGTACGCGAAATTTGCGTCATTTCGGTTATTTTCGACCCCGTCAGTGAGACCAGGTAAATTGGAGCACCATTTGCGAAGCTCGAAGCCTCCAGATTTGAACATTTCTGAAATTTGATGTTGCAGCGTGACTAACTCCAACTCTGACTCCGCGCCCGTTAGGAGATCATCCATATAAACATATTCCTGACTCACAGCTGCAGCTAACGGAAAGTTTCCTTTTTCGTCGATGGCTAATTGATTGATAGTACGGGCGGCTAAGTAAGCTGAGCTGGTTCCGTAGGTAACAGTGCGTAATTCATACTCTCTTGATCAGGCCTGTTACGCCAGAAAATTCTTTGGTATCTAGTCTGACCGGGTTCAACGAGGATTTGACGAAACATCATTTTGACGTCTGCAGTGAGTGCGTTCTTGTGTTTTCGGAATCGCGACAATATGTCGTATAGCTCCTGTTGCACTCTGGGTCCGACATGCAGCACGTCATTTAGCGATTTCCCAGAGGAAGAGGACGCTGATCCATTGAAAACGACGCGTAATTTGGTGGTCATGATGTCCTCTTTTAGAACTCCATGATGAGGAAAGTAGAAATTCGACTCATCACCTTTGACGTCGGAGTTGACCTCTTTATGTGACCCTCGGCAAGGTAATCATCCAAAAAATCTGTGTATTTTTGGTAGTAGGGGGGTTATTCATTAGTCTTTTTTCCAAACTGAGGAATCGTTTTAATGCCATTTGACGAGAATCACCAAGCACTGAAAGTGATTGCTTGAATGGAAGATGAACGATGTATCGACCTTCCGCGTTACGAATGATAGTTTTTTCGTAAATTTCCTCTGCAACTTTGTCGTCTGCTGAAGAGAGGGCTGTTCATGGGAGGGACATGATGACCGTTGATTTTGGTGGTCTGGTCGTGATGAGTATTTGCCGGAGAGGTTTCAGCCGAGATGAGTTTTTTGTAGTACTGGAAGACTGTCTCCTGTTTGAAACCTTCCATCCTGGAAAAGATCCAAAAATATTTCGGCGCCCAAAAGAAGATCGATTTTTCCTGTCATGAAGAAATTTGGATCGGCAAGATTGATTGTTTTGGGTATGTTCCAAGCGTCGACGTTGAGCTGCTGAAGGGGAAGAGCTTCGGTAATTTTAGGCAAAACTAAAAAATTGAGATGTTTTTTAAAATCGCTAAAACGAGACTTGATTGTTGCGCTTACGCAATGCTTGATTTGTGTGCCTGAAAGACCGATACCTCCGATGTTGAAATTTACTTTTTGTTTTGTGAGGCGCAATTGTTGAACCAAATTTTCAGACATGAAACTGTTTTGAGCACCACTGTCCAGTAGACCGCGAGCTAGGACCGAAGAGCCGTTGGAAGCGTGGACATCAACTAACGCTGTGGCTAAGAGTGTGTTTGTTTCCGTAATGCTATGAGAGCAAACAGTAGTTATTTCGTTATTTGAACCTTGGCCAAAATGAAGGAGGGTGTTATGCTTTTGCTTGCTGATTCTGTGGCTGGACCGCAAACAGTTAAAGCAGAGCTGGAGTGACTGAACTCTTTTGCGACGGTCTTCAGGGCTCATTTTTGATGAAAGAGGGGCACGAGTAGATCGAATGCTCCTTGGAGTTACAATGCGGACAGGCCATAGGGGGCCGGGGGAACTGACTACTAGACGATGATGAGATTGATGGCGAGGAGCACGCCGTAAAAGTGCTGCGAGATTTGCCTCGGCTTTTTGACGTGAAGTCTGAGGAAGAATTTTCGTCATGACGTGAATTTGAAACTTCTTGAACGCCTAGGCGATGGCTAATAAAGTCCTCGACACTTTTGAGAGTCGGCAACTGGTCGTCTGTCAACGAATTTTCCCAAAGTTTATAGGTTTCCGTGTCAAATTTAGAGGACAAAATATTGACAAGCAAATAGTCGGAACTATCGTTGTAGTAATTGAGGGACTCGAGGCTACGTACGTTTTTGGAAAAGCCGTTCAACAAGTTTTTGAGCTCCAACGCTGAGCCTTTCTCCATTCGAGGTAGATTGAGCAATTGGTCAACGTGAGTACGAATAATCAGCCGTTTTTTGTCGAACCTGGAGTTGAGCAAATTCCAGGCGACTTGATAGTTGTTTTCTGAGATGGTGATGTCTTGAACAACGTCAGAGGCGTCCCCCTTGAGGCAAGACTTAAGTAAATGGAGTCTCTCGTCGTTTGTGAGATTCTTGGTTTTGTCGACGAGTGTGACAAATGTGTCTTTAAACGATGACCAGTCCGAATAACTACCGCCGAAGGTGGGCAATTTAATTGGTGGAAGTCGAATAGACGAGTCGTTCGAAAAAGTGCCTTTGGGCGGTGCTGGACGACCACATGGAGTGAGCTTTTGGGAAATTAGTGCCTGGCACTCAAAGAATTTAGGCTCGAACTGCTCATTGAATGAGTCGTCATTGAAGTCCTCGTCGATTGTTTTGAGTTCCATTATGGCATCTGAGAACTTTTCCCACGTGTCTTCAATTTTTGATGAACGAGATCGTATAAAATCGGGATGTTGTAAGGTGGCATCGAACGATTGTATAAATTCGAGTGACCGGTCGAGGAATTTGATAATGCTCTCAATTTGCTTTTTTAGCTTTTTGATATCAGAGTGTTTTTTTGGGCATGATTGTGTTTGCTGACTGAATTTATGGATAGGTAGAAAGGAAAATGCGAAGGAAGAATAAAGGCTTTTGACTCACCTCAATGCTTTGCTTTGATGTTATCCGGCCCGGAGGACCATATGATGCGGTTCCAAGGGCTTTAGTTTGCAACGCTAAGCGAGCAAATAAAACCTACGGTGGAGCGGAGAGGTATGGGCCGCCTCCCTAATCCCCTCCAACGCCAGGAGTATGCGAGAAAAAGGCGAAAGAAAAATTAAATTGCAAATAAAAAAATGAGAGAGGACTTTCGGACACGGAAGAAGCGAGAGCAAGAGCTGAGATCGTCATCATAGAGGTCAGATTATAAAAGTGTAAATTGTTTAACCAAATTGATTGTTTTTTTGCTAGCTTCAGTTTTGTCCCCTTTTTATAAATCCGCCAAATATAAATATTTTATTCGGTTACGTCATACCCATCATTTCTACCAAATTTCCCCTTCCTTAGGTGCTCGTAGTGAAATCAAAATCATTATGGTGCAGACTGGCGCCCAAACATTTTGAACCCATTATTTTTCGGTTATTTTAAAAGCCCTTCACCTTCATCCAAGTAATTCGTAAAAATGTCGTCCACCTCCCAACCGTCCACAAATTTCAAGTGCTCTTCGTGCAAAAGACAATCCTCAGATCCCCCAATTGTTTGTTCACAATGTCAATCACAAAGGTGCGAAAATTGTAGCAAAATAACGCTCATAAATTTTAAAAAGTTAAATCAAGAACGAAAAGAATCTTTTGTTAACAATTGTTGAAGCATAAATCCCCAAATCGAAGCCCTTAAATCCGCTGTACGATCGGTTCTTGATAAACAAAGAACATTCCCAAACGATCTAAACGAATGGTTCCATAAAGAATTGGAAAAAAGTCCAGTAATAAAAAAATTAGAAGAGTCCCAGGTTCAAATAGATAAAAAGTTAGACCAACTCATCAAAATGATGACTCAGTCCTCCCTTCACCTTGACCACGACGAATCAACCGCGAACCCCCTCCAACAGCCCCCATCTACTAAGAAACTACCAGATATTAATCCTCCCACCACCCAACCCGAACAGAATGCCACCGTCTCTGAAGACTCCCCCTCCGCTAGTAACATTTATACAAATAATAATGCCGAATTAACAACTGACCCCCAGACTGGTAAAGTTACGTTTAAACACCCCACCAATTTTTCCCATTTTAATAACAACGATTATCAACAAAAGCTCCCAAAATATATTCTAAATGCAATTGACCAAGTCCCTCAATTAAAAACTAATAATCTTCACTCCATCATGAAATTTTTACTAAAAACAAAACGTATATCCAATATATCAGGAAATAATTTCAACCAGGTCCTGCTCCATTTATCAATAGAACAAAAAAATGAATATTTGCAACGGCTGGTTTTCCAGGAACAAGTCTCGGACTTCGAGACGCTCAGAAACAAAATTTTTCATGAACTTATAAATATCCATGGAATGTCCGACCTCCAACGCAACTATTTATTTCGCCCCCAGTTCAGCTCAGAATCCTTTCGTGAATTTACAGATCATTTGAAACGGACGAACGAAATTTTAAAATTTTAAAATCCCACACCGAAGAGGAAATAATAGGAATCGCCCTGAATAATGCGGGACACGCAAGTCGCAATTATTTCTATACGTTAAAACCCCCCTCAAATTACGAGGAACTGGAAAGATTCGTGGCTCAAGTCGAGCAAAAAGAATTAAATTATTCCCCCCATAAACACTATTCCCGACCCTCCAACATTTATCAACGGCCATCCCCTCCACCAAATTTTACGTATCGTCCTCCGCAAAATAGCGCAAATATTTCTCGCCCGAATTATTATCGCGAGCGAGAAGCTCTGCCCCCACCCAACAGAAGTGACCGCTACCGTACGTCGCCAACCCACCGGGAGACGAAAAGAGGCGACTATCCCAACTCGTCCTCACTTCACAATATTCAAAGAAGTACCCCACCCCCAATCTTCCGCCTCAATAAAGACGGCACCTACACCCCGCTCTCCCCAACTACATCTCGTCCAAATTCTCCCAATTGTTCTACTAATGGGTACTCTAGTAACTCACGATATACCCCGCGAGATTCTTCCTTCAAACAAGGAAACTCGAACTTCAAATTCAGTCCAGAGTATAAATTCAAAAACCCCACTCCCGGAGACGAACACAAGTCTTCGTCTACCCGTAATAACTCATCGCCAACGGACCCCAAGATCAGGGTATTCCCATCTCGAGCGCAACCGCATAAAACTAAATCAAAAAACTAAGCCATGGGGGCGATCCTCCAAAGGCTCCCGCCCCCAACCATCCATCCATGATCACTAATCAGCCTACCCCCCATCCACCAACAAATCAAATCGAATTATACATAAACGCCCCAAAACCTCACCTTGCCCAGGGAATTCTTGACACAGGTTCATCTGTTTCCTTCATGAATGAAGCTCTTTTCAAGTCCTTATTTACTAGAAGGCCCCAATCCGTTAAAAACCCCTTCCCCGTTGTTCTCCCAAATAAAAATAAAATAATGGTTAATAAATCGGCAAAAATAGTATTCTTCATTCACAACTTGAAATTCAAATATCGCTTGTTTCTCTTGCCTCAACTGTCCAGAGACATCATTCTGGGATTAGATTTCTTAAAGAAATTCTCCATCGTAATAGACCCTTCCAGCAACGAGTTTTACTTCAAAAACAGGCCCCTAAATAAATACAAATTTTCTGTAGGGAAAACCCCCCCCTCGACTCACACCCTCGAAGACCTCCACTTAAACCATTTAAATACTCCAGAAGAATTTGCCTCCTATTTTCATACCCACTATCCTGACGTCTTGACCAAAGAGTTAGGGACCACCCACCTCTTGACTTATAAGATCGAAGTAAAACAGAACGCTGATTTCCGCCAAAAACAAAAAGTATATCATTTAGCCCCCGATAAACTCGAAATTTTACGCTCCCTAATACGCGAATTAGAAGACGCAAAAGTAATAGAGAAGACCCTATCACCCTATTCGTCCCCCGCCTTTCTCGTCAAAAAACGCCACGCCCCCAACATCCCGTCAAGCTACTTGAATAAGCAAATTGAAACCGTCTCGTATCAATTGCCCACAATAGAGCAGGCCTTTTGCTACCTTAAAGACGCGCGATACTTTTCCATTATCGATCTGGCCAAAGCATACCATCAGATACCGCTTGACGAAGCGAGTAAAAATTTGACTAGTTTCACCACCCCCTTCGGAATATATCGTTTCAACAAACTCCCCATGGGTATTTCCTCCGGAGCCGCGCTTTTATCCCACCTAATAGACCAGGTATTCCACGATTTAAAATACAAAGAAATCTTCACCTTTTTAGATGACATAATTGTATTTTCAAAAACAAAAAATCAACACATTGATACGCTCCACGAAATCTTCTCACGTCTTCGACAAGCAGGACTTACTGCAAACCCCAAAAAAGTTCAATTCGTTCAAGAATCAGTCACCTACTTAGGGCATGTAATTTCCAATGGTCAGTATAAATTATCCGAAGATAGAATCAATGCTCTTCTTTCCCTACCTCGCCCCCGTACGTCCAAAAATATAGCCCAAGTTTTAGGCGCATTTAATTTCTTTCAAAAATTCATCCCTAACATGGCCCAGATAATCGCTCCCTTAAACGAACTTCGTAAGAAGAACCGCCCATTCAACTGGACTCCTCAATGCCAAGCGGCATGGGACACACTACTAAGAAGTATTTCAAAACCCCCCGCCCTTCATCTTCCCGATTTCTCTCTCCCATTCGTCGTCTTAACCGACGCGAGTGACTCCGGAATAGGAGCCGTACTCGCAAACGAAAGCAACGGAACATTACTCCCCATCCATTTTGCAAGTCGCAAACTCACCGATCGACAACGTGCATATGCTATTTACGACCGAGAACTCTTGGCCGTGGCATTTGCTCTTGAAAAGTTCAAGTTATACTTGAAAGGCCGCCACTTCACTCTAATGGTTGATAACCAAGCCTTGTCCTACATGTCCCACCATGCCCCTAAAAATCCCCGAATTTTGAGAACCATGCTTCACATAAATTCATATTCATTTACGTCGAAACACATCCCAGCCGCGCAGAACAGTTTAGCAGATCTACTTTCCCGTTACCCTTATGAAATCGCGTCAGATGAAGACCTCGACAAATCTTACGAAATGGCTACTATCATCGCCCAACCCCCTCCAACTCCACATTCATTAAATAATTTGACTGCCTTCCCCTTGTCGTACAAAGATCTCACCTCCCATCAACTGGAAGACCCCCAGTTACTCGATATCATCAATAACATAAAACAAAATAGTTATAATGGACCCTACTTCCTCAATCAAAACAAACTAATGTTTACCCCAAATAGGAATTCACCACCCAAATTAGTCGTTCCTCATCAAATAAAACCACTAATTCTAAGATATTTCCACGACGGTTACACGTCGGGTCACTTGGGTATTAATAAGACCTTCGCCCGTATACAACAATATTTCTATTGGCCAAACATGTTCCACGAGGCGAAACAATATGTTAAAACATGCGACGTGTGTCAACGTTCTAAGCAAAAGAACACATCTACCATACCCCCCCTCGCTTCCGCCATTCAAACCTTCCCCATGCAACGAGTCTTCATAGATATTACAGGCCCTTTACCACCTTCCAACGACAATAAATATATGCTAATAATCATAGACGGATTCTCCAAATTCACAACCGCCGTCCCGCTCAAAGAAGCGACTACGGACGCAGTCATCACGGCACTAAAAACTCGTTTTATAGCGTATTTCGGCTATCCCGTCAACTTAGTTACTGACAACGCCCGCACATTCAACAATTCTAAATTCAAAAATTTCCTTTTCACAAACGGAGTGAATCACGTTTGCCTAATTCCTTATCGTCCCCACCCCAATCAGAGTGAGCGAGTCATTAAAACAATCAAACAAATTTTGACAGCCTACCACCACGATTCTCAAACTAATTGGTCCGACCACCTCCACCACGTGATGCTAGCCATCAACACTGCCAAGCACGAAAGCACTGCCCACACACCCGGCGAATTATTCCTAAAGCAAGCAATTAATACCCCCTTATCCTTAATTTGGCAATTACACCAACTTCATCCCAAAATAAATCCCGAAATCTTAAAAATAGCAGTCAAAAAGCTGCAAAGGGCAAATCTAAATAACCGAAAACAATATGACAAGAAAGCCGGCCCATTCAAATTTCAACTTCACGATAACGTCCTAATTAAACACCACATTTTAAGCAACGCAAAGAAACAAATTACGTCCAAATTAAGTCTGAAATATTCAGCGCCTCACAAAATTATAGAAATTCTAAATAGAACGTCATTTCAAGTAGCACCTCTAGACGATCTCGCAAACAGCTCAAAATATCGCAATGTCCATGCCTCGCAAATAAAGCCGTACTATGTACGCAAAACTCTCTCCCCCACAAAAAAATAAATAAATAAATAAGTAAAAAAAAATAAATAAATAAGCAAAAAAAAGAAAAATAAATAAATAAATAAAAGAAAGAAAAAAAAAGTAAATACCTTGATACAAAAATTAGACTAAGAATCGTTTGTATAACAAGCAAAAGTCCACATTCGCAAAAATTTAAATAAAAAAAAAATAATAAATTAAAATAAATGTCAATGTACATATAAGTTATAATGAATACGTTCATGTACATATAAGTTATAATGAATACGTTTTTCAATTGTACAAACAACTGATAAATAAATAAATGAACAAAAATTATCAGTCATCCGTCACTGTGATCAAACGCATTTTTAACTAATGTAAAAAAAAAAAAAAAAAAAAACAATCAATACGCGACTAAATAAAAAAAAAAAAAACTCTTCCACGTCGACGCTCCTGCTACGTCGGCAGGAGCTCCTCCACGTCCACGACGGCTCCCCGTCGTCCGGTCCTAGGGCTGGTAAACATCTTTGAACCATTGAGGTGAACGAATTTAGTATTTATTATTTAAGACACAAAAGGAACTGGAAGAGAGCACAGTTTTTCCACGAGCGATCGAGCGAGAGAGAAAATCAGGAAGATAACAATGTTGGGGTTAGGCGTAAAAGCGCCAAGAGCAAGAGCTCGAACAGCTCAGGAGCTCGAGTAAGACTTAACACACACCGTTGCTACATTTCCAACTTGCTACGGGAGCGAGTTCTACCGCTTCGTCGTTTCCTTCGTGGACGTCCGGCCCAGGATAGTGAGAGGGGGGTATCTCCATCCTCAATACTCGTATATTACCAGCCGGTACTGGTTTCACGCATCCTTTATGGGTGTACTGCGGGGGGTGGCCCCGTGCTAGTCAGCGTGCTAGAAACTTCAATTTCAAAATTAACTTGCTCTGCTGCTCTGGGGCGAGCAATCGGAATTAAAGGACTGCTGGTGACGTCAGTCTCCACCCCTCCCGTTGTTTATAAACAACGATAAACAACAATACAAAATTACAAATAATAAACAATACATAACAAAAAATTGTTATAAACATCATTTTTTGAGTGGAATGGGTTCGACAGCGAATCAAAGCTCCTATAATTGGGTTTTAGTATAAATGTGGGATCCTAAAAAGCTACTTTTATAGACGGAGCAGCTAACTTTCCCCTGACATCTTAAAATAACAAGCGAAATACGACTTGGTGTATACTTCAAGGAATTTATTTTTTCACCGCTCTTTCCTGATTCGTCGTTCTATAAATAAATCCCAGAATGTTCTAACAATGTATATTAGATGTCCTACTCAACCTTGGAAAAAAGTACGAATTATGAGAAGTTTTCTTACACGACTCAAACAGGCTTATTTTATATTTACTTTTACCACCCTCTTTCGTCGTTTTATACATTACAAATTAAAATACACGGATGTAACTCTCAGTATAAATTACTTACTTCATCCTTTCCCCACCGAGCTTCCCTCTTCAAATTCTATTTGTTCCCCTTTCGCGGAAAACATTAATGCTCCGTTTTTAAAGTCGCCCAACCACCTCACCCCACGACAACCATCATGGCCTTTCACTCAGAGAGCACCCCCTCTCATTCCCCAGGCCACTCTTTTCTAGCATTGTTCGTGAATTCGAAATTAGTTTTAATTAGCAATTCCACTGTCGAGGGAACTAATGACTTATGATTCGCCCTCATTTCCTAACTGTTTTTCCGCCCATTTTTTTTATATAGAAGTGAATTTAGAGGGGGGTTGGAAAATGAGTTATGAATAAATGTATTCAATTCCGTCGTAAATTGAGATTTGCTGGGTGTTGTGTCATTTGTGGTTTGGAAGTGGGGGTGACAGGGCTCCAATAACGCTTCTGTTTATCACGATAACGGTGCTGCGTATCATGGTAATAGCGTGAATGAATCCGTTTTTGGTGTTGGTGAGGGGTTTTGTGTGTGTGGGGGGGAGGGAAGAGAGTGACATTTGTCACAATCAGTCTAGGAGCGAGTCAGCTTGAAAGGGCGATTGTAGAAATGGGGGAAGGCTATTTTGTGTAGGAGTGGAAGGTTGTGGAGAAGGAGTGGGAGGGGGGTGAGTTAAGCGGCGACTCTCTGGTGGGAGGCTTTTTGGGTTGGTTTCAAGGATTTATTAGTGCACGCTCGCTTCATTCTTATAACCCATGTCAAACCGTTGCTGCCCTTTTTTGGACTTTTGAAAACTCTCAGATTGCCCTTTAACCCTTCCTCCCCCATCCCGTCAACACTTGAAGGGAAGGGGGGGGGTACAAGAGAAAAAGGAGACCCCAAACCAATACAGCGCGCCCACTATACCAATTCATTGCCCTCATTGGTTCAACCCTTCCACTTCTCTTTTACACCACTTGAAAACCCTCACGAGAGGGTACGAACCCGTTCAATCGAAAAGCTCGTTATGGCTCTTTGATATGTGGCCAACCACTGAAAGCATCACTACAACCCCCTACTCACCATCTCATGTGGGACTTTACAGCTAGTAAAACTACCGCAACTACAACTACTGACAATCTCGGTTTCAATATGACAGTTTGCCGGTATTGGACGAAGCTGAGCGGTTTGTTTCCTTTACGAATGACCTGGCTAATCGATCCATGTGGCGTGTATGGACGGAGGAGAAAACTGGAAAAGCAGTGAGAGGATCCACTCAACACCCTCCCCGCAAAACCTGTACAACTAGATTGCACACTCTTCTTGTCACCCGTCAGTGGTATTAGTGATCACTGTTGAAATTCGTGACTCATAATCCAACTGTCAATTAATGTCAACTGTGAAACACCGCATTATTAACTATTTTGATCTTTCTAACTTACCATTCTCCACCACCACTTCGGATTGGCAAAAGCATACAGTAACATGGGGAAATGTCATTTATAGGTTTCAAGGACTTGACTTTTCGGTTGCTGAAATACCCCCAAAAAGGAAGACAACTCGTTATAACGCTCTCATTAGCTGGCCAGGGGCCACCGCAACGTGCCATTGCTGTTTTATGGACTGATTTGGGTGCAATTATTAATTATTTACCAACAAAATACGCTCGTGAAGTAGATAAGGATGATATATTTAATTTACATAGACTGTGACTGTGCACACACTCAATGGACTCTCTCCCACCATTGAAACTGGTTCAACAAGCTTCCAGAGTCCAGTAGCTTACTGAGGTAGGGGCGTGGGTGGGCGGACCACCGTTGGAGGCACCCCCCCCCCCCAATAAAACCTTCAAGATGGAAAAACGATGATACTTTGGTTATATCCTCATGGAACACAGTACGAAAAAAAGAGTCTTGGTACTGGCGGACCTACACGTATCGGGGCCCGGGGCGGAAATCTTCAAGAGGCCCCTAAAAGTCTCCAATTATACATACGTAATACAAATCTCTCTTGGTAACCGCTAAGGCCTTTTCCTTATTTTAGGCCAATCACCGCTATTTCCCTATCCGCCAAACAGCGATTATGCAACCAAGTTTAAGCCGCGAATTTCTCCATTTTAGCCGCGAATGAGTGCTTTTCGTCAACTTCACCAGCAAATTAGCGCTTATCGCCGCAGTTTAGCGCAAATTGGCCGTGGATTAGTGGGGTATCCCCACCACCACTTTGTAGACATAAAGCCACGAATTTGCGAGTTTTTTACCCATAGCCATAAATTGGGGGCTTTTTCTTAATTTTAGCCTCAAAGTTGACCGAGTAAGCCGCGAATTTTCTCAATCTTGGCCGTGAATTAGTGATTCCCCTATATTTCAGCCACGAATTAGCGCTTTTTCGTAATTTTAGCAGCGTAGTAGAGTTTCTAACCCGTAAGCTCGCTCCAAAGTATGAAGGACCCTACCGAAAGGCCTTCAGCTGAGAAACATGGACTTTCCCCAAGTTCCTCTTGGTTCCGGATTCAACAACATAGGTGCTGTTTCCCAGTCGTTGGCGGATTCGGTAGGGTCCTTCATACTTCGGAGCGAGCTTTTGAGCGAAATGATCTTTAGCTGAAGACAGCTTATGGGCCTTCTTCCAAACCAAGTCACCCACATTGAATCGTACGTCCCTACGGCGCGAATTATAGTGACGGCTTTGGAGCCCTGTCGCTTCAAGAAGATTGTGTCGAACAGTTTTGTGGGTTTCTGTCAGGCTCGATAGGTGCCTTAACCATTCGGAATGATCAGGAGGTGATTCCCCTGTCAAGGAGCTATTGGGTGTTGGTCGTTCAACCGGGTGGTCCCATATGTTTCGGCCTAAGTTGAGGAAGGCGGGTGTAAAACCCGTGCTACTATTTTCACTGGTATTGATAGAGAAAGACAATTGTGGGAGTAAAATGTCCCAATCTCTTTGCTCCCTATCTACGTATGACGTTATCATTCTTTTAATGACCTGGTTCGCCCTCTTGGCTGGATTGGCCTGAGGGTGGTACGCTGGCGTGGTATTATGCGAGATTCCCTTTTCCTTAAAGTGATCCGCCAATTCCTTCGCCAAGAATGGGGCTCCCTGGTCAGACACAAAGAACTTAGGCGCCCCCCAGCGGTATAATACTCGTTGGCAGAAATGCTCCCAAATTATTTTGGTGGTAGCGACTCTTACGGGGACAATCTCCACCCACTTCGTAAAGGAATCGAGAAATACTAAAATATATTTGTTTCCCCGGCGGGATCGGGGAAAGGGCCCCATAAAATCTGAAGAGACCGTCACCCACGGCCCCTCTGGGACTCGGGGTTGCATTAGTGTTTTTATTAATATGTTAGCCGCCCTAATTAATTTGTTTTTCAATTTTAGCCGTGTTGTTTTTTAGATTTTAGCCCCGCATAAGCCATTTTTTGTTTACTTTCTGCTATGGTTTAGCGCTGGTTCTCAGTTTGAGCCTCGAATCTTTCAGAAGCTATACGGATTTGCGTTTTCTCAATTTCAGCCGGGAATTAGAGATTTTCTTCATTTTCATATCCGCGAAATAGCGGTTTTCCTCATCATTATCCGCGAATTAGTGATTTTTCTTCATTATAGCTGTTAAATAGCGTCTTTTGATAATTTTGCAGCGAATTAGCATATCTTTTCGACATTTTAGTTGTGAATTTGCCATTTTGGCCCGAATTTTTTCAGAATTAGTGTTGTTTTTGTCGATATCAGCCACGATGTTTTTTTTGCTTTTTTACTTGTAGTAGTAGCGTGTATTCTCAATTGCAGCCCACGGGCTTGGCCCGAAAACAACACTTTTGCATTGATTTCTACATTTTATCCGCGGAATGGCCGTCATACAGTGCGAATCGGCAGTTTCGTTCTCAATCTCTGTCTGGATGTTGCGTACGTATACGTCGTTCGACAAGCGGGGCAATTTGACACACACGCATAATTGACTCGTAATCCACATCCACCGCGCGGACACCCAACTTGAAGGCAACGTATCGCAGAAATATGTGCTGGACAACCTCGATTTGATGAATCTGAGTGGCATAGTGCGGCGACCAGACAATGGATGAGTACTCCAGGATGGGACGGACGAGCGAGCAATAGAGCAGCTTGATGGCTTTAACATTATTAAATTCACGGGTGTTACGTTTGAGGAACCCAAGTGCCCTACGCGCACGACCGACAACTGCGTCCAGATGAGGGCCAAAGTGAAGATGTGAGTCAAGCAAAACCCCAAGGTCCCTGGTGATCAGCTGACGAAGTAAAGGCACACCTGACACAGAATAGTTATAAGTTAAAGGGTTTTGGTGACGATAGAACGAGGTAACAGAGAACTTTGAAGTATTCAACTGAAGACCATTATCCTCACACCACCTCACGAAGTCCTGGAGACGAAGCTGCAGAATCTCACAATCAGCAACAGCTGTCACAGAGCGAAAAATCTTGAGGTCGTCCGCAAACATCAAGAAGGAGACATCAGGAAAAATACTGCCCACCGAACCACAGAAGACGACGAAGAGCAGTGGTCCTATGTAAGACCCCTGCGGCACTCCTGAAGAAGCAGAAAAAGGCAGCGAGGTGACACCCCTCAATCGTACCATCATTGTGCGCTCCGTCAAATAAACTGCGATCCAACAAAGTAAAGAGCCGTGAACACCCAACGACCCCAATCGGGCAATCAAGTGTCTGTGGGAGACCCTGTCAAACGCCTTTGAAAAGTCAGTTGAAACTGAGTCAACCTGAGCACCATTCATAAACGCACCATGGATATATTCCTGGTAAACGAGAAGGTTGGTCGTGGTAGAGCGTCCGCCAACAAAACCATGCTGCTCCAGTGGGATCGTTGGCAAAAGGAGCGGAGTTAAGATCTTGACCACGAGTCCCTCAAACAGCTTTGGAATCGTTGACAGGGATGAGATACCTCGATAATTCGTCACCACAGACTTATCCCCAGATTTATGAATTGGGGTCACGTACGATTCCTTCCAAGGTTTAGGAAAGACTCCATCAGCCATGGATCTATTGAACAGCACAGTTAATGGGAAAGCGAGAAAGTGAGCACACTGCTTAAGCAACACTGGCGGGACTCCATCAGGTCCAAGACCCTTATTAGCATCCAACTTTAATAGGCCCGTCAACACATCCTCTAAAGAGATCTCAAGCCTTCCCACGTCGACAACGTCCTCCGTCTGGAAGAATATGGGGTCCGATGACGGGGGCAGGAAAACTGATGAAAAGTGCCTAGCAAACATCTCAACTCTCTCCTGTGGCGTTGACGAGCTTTCATTAGCATAGGTAACACTGTCCGGAATAGAGTTACATCCCTCCTTATAGTTCACGTAATTCCAGAAATACTTTACGTCTGTCGAGATAGAATTTTGCACCCTGTCAAGATAGTTCCTGTAATCAATCCTCGAGATATACCTGGCCTTCCTTCTCAAATTAGAAAACAGTCTGTAATCGTCCTCGGAACCACTACTCCTGTAGTGTGAGTGTGCCAAGCTCTTAGCCCTGACCATGGAAAAAAGCTCTGATGAAAACCACTTGGGAAAGGGAAATATATTTGATAGAGTCCTAGGCACAAAATCACGAATAGCACCCCGCATCACGTCGTAGAAATTACCCACTGCAGCCTCCAAGGGAAGGGAATGGCAGAAGCCCCAATCGACACCTCGCAAGAGCTCACACATTTGCCCATAGTTTCCTCTTTTGAAATTATAATTGAAGTTCTTAGAACAATGAGGCCGCTGTCGTCCGGATGGTGGCAGGAAGAGGCACTCGAAGGGAGGATGAGCAGGATCGACATTCACGATTGGGGGGCAAGGCCGCAGTGTCACATCCAGCATATCGGTAAGTGCCAGATCAATAACATTATTCGCCGAGTTGGGGAGAAAAATTGTATTGCCTCAAGTCAAACGACCGCAAACCAGCAAATATGACCCCAGCTCTAGCACTCGGAGGACGGAAGTGTTCATCATTCCACGATGCCCAAGGCACCCTCGGAACATTGAAGTCACCGAAGACTGCCATTTTATAATCCGCGTGTTGAAGCAGCGCTGATTCCAAGCCTAGGAAGAGTGATTCAATACTTGAGGGAGGCTGGTAGTCAGGCACATATACACATGCAAGGATCCTGTGGAGATGATGTGAGGGTTGCGGCACACTGAACGGAAGGAGCAAAAGAAGGTTTGAGCGCTTCAGGTCGACAGCGCTTCAGGGCGACAAGGAAGCACAATATTTGAGATGCGGAGAGGTGGAGAGCCAAGTCAGAAAAAACACTGCAGACGTCGATGTAAAGCGGGTCCCTTGGAAACGATTACAAACGATGGGTGTTGCGGGAAATAGTATCGCTCCCAAAGGTGTAGAAGGAGCGGAATGGGAAAATAAAAAATAAGTGAAGAATCAAAGGTCAATGAATGAATTTACCTCCTTTGCGAAAAAATCAGAGCTTCCCGCATGGGCACGAAGTTAACATAAAGTAACTAATTACTTACAGCAGGCTCAGAGACATCGTTAACGCGAGTAGATCGCACAATTTAAATCAGAAATTCACGGCGCCGGAGGCACAGTGCACCAAGCAGAGAAAAAACACGAAGAGAGAAAGTTCGTCCCATATAAACAAAGACAGAAGAGAAAACTTCGCAATAAAACGCGAAAAATTAAAACTCCTCACGAACCAAACTGAATTCGTAAGAAAATTCACTAACACGTACATGCAAAAAAGAGAGCGAATTCAAACAGTTCCGAAAAACCCGGTTATAAAACAAAAAAAAAGTAAGAGCAAAACCTAAACACGATTCATTTCGTCACTCCTTGATTTGATATCGAGACTTATAAGACTTAGGGGAAACGTTATTTGATTTAATATAACGTTGTATGACTCATATCTTGTGACGTTATATTCTCCAGGTCTGATATAGAGGAAATTCGTAGAAAGGAGCGAAATCGCTGTCCAACCTTTTCACATGAATGAACCTAAAAATCCTAATTTTTCCTCATTTAAGCTTTTAGGGGGCCCCGCCAGTCAGGGGATAGACGGCAAGGTAGTCCTTAATTGGCGAACGTATAACAATTCAGCCGGGAAAAGGCCGGATTCTAACTTAGTAGGCCTATAAGCAAGTAAACCAAGATTCGGGTCCGAGTTCTTGGGTAAAATCCTCTTAGCAATGCACCGCGTCTCTGCTCACCATTTGACTGTCAAAGTTTGCTACTAGTAACTGGTCTGAACCCAAAAATTTTTTGTATTGTTAAATTCTTCAGCCGTGAATTAGCGCCTTTTTTCACTTTTAGCGTCTTTAGCCTTTGAGAATTTTCTCAATTTTTAGCCGTGAATTAGCGCCTTTTTTCACTTTTAGCGTCTTTAGCCTTTGAGAATTTTCTCAATTTTATCCACGAATTAGCGTTTTCCTCAATTTTTAGCCGGGAATATCACTTTTTCCCTATTTCAGCTGAAAACTACAGTTTTTATTTTATTTATGCCGGGCTATCTAGTGAATGTTTTCAATATTAGCTGCAAATTAGCGAGTTCTTCTCGTGAATTTTAACTAGGTATTAGCGCTTCTTCTCAGTTCTAGCCGTGAATCAGTGTTTTTTTTTTACTTATAGCCATGAATTCGCCGTCTTTCTCAATTCCAGTCACAAAGTTGCCCCCAGAAGGCGAGATGTCAGAATTAAAAATTTTCAAACACTTTATCCACAATTTTAGCCGTGTTGTTTTTTAGATTTTAGCCCCGCATAAGCAGTTTTTTTTCTACTGTTTAGCGCTGGTTCTCAGTTTGAGCCTCGAACTTTTAGTTATTTCCCCTAATTTTGGCCACGGGTTAGAGCTTTTCCTCAATGTCAGCCACGAATTATCAATTTTCTCATTTTCAGTCACATATTTCATTTTTAGTAGCGAATTGGCACTTTTTCTCAGTTTGAGTTGAAAATTAGTGTTTTTATTAATATGTTAGCCACCCTAATTAATTTGTTTTTCAATTTTAGCCGTGTTGTTTTTTAGATTTTAGCCCCGCATAAGCAGTTTTTTTTCTACTGTTTAGCGCTGGTTCTCAGTTTGAGCCTCGAATCTTTCAGAAGCAATACGGATTTGCGTTTTCTCAATTTCAGCCGGGAATTAGAGATTTTCTTCATTTTCATATCCGCGAAATAGCGTTATTCCTCAACATTATCCGCGAATTAGTGATTTTTCTTCATTATAGCTGTTAAATAGCGTCTTTTGATAATTTTGCATCGAATTAGCATATCTTTTCGACATTTTAGTTGTGAATTTGCCATTTTGGCCGAATTTTTTCCGAATTAGTGATGTTTTTGTCGATATCAGCCACGATGTTTTTTTTGTTTTTTTACTTGTAGTAGTAGCGTGTATTCTCAATTGCAGCCCACTGGCTTGGGCCGAAAACAACACTTTTGCATTGATTTCTACATTTTATCTGCGGAATGGCCGTCATACAGTGCGAATCGGCAGTTTTGTTCTCAATCTCTGTCTGGATGTTGCGTACGTATACGTCGTTCGACAAGCGGGGCAATTTGACACACACGCATAATTGACTCGTAATCCACATCCACCGCGCGGACACCCAACTTGAAGGCAACGTATCGCAGAAATATGTGCTGGACAACCTCGATTTGATGAATCTGAGTGGCATAGTGCGGCGACCAGACAATGGATGAGTACTCCAGGATGGGACGGACGAGCGAGCAATAGAGCAGCTTGATGGCTTTAACATTATTAAATTCACGGGTGTTACGTTTGAGGAACCCAAGTGCCCTACGCGCACGACCGACAACTGCGTCCAGATGAGGACCAAAGTGAAGATGTGAGTCAAGCAAAACCCCAAGGTCCCTGGTGATCGGCTGACGAAGTAAAGGCACACCTGACACAGAATAGTTATAAGTTAAAGGGTTTTGGTGACGATAGAACGAGGTAACAGAGAACTTTGAAGTATTCAACTGAAGACCATTATCCTCACACCACCTCACGAAGTCCTGGAGACGAAGCTGCAGAATCTCACAATCAGCAACAGCTGTCACAGAGCGAAAAATCTTGAGGTCGTCCGCAAACATCAAGAAGGAGACATCAGGAAAAATACTGCCCACCGAACCACAGAAGACGACGAAGAGCAGTGGTCCTATGTAAGACCCCTGCGGCACTCCTGAAGAAGCAGAAAAAGGCAGCGAGGTGACACCCCTCAATCGTACCATCATTGTGCGCTCCGTCAAATAAACTGCGATCCAACAAAGTAAAGAGCCGTGAACACCCAACGACCCCAATCGGGCAATCAAGTGTCTGTGGGAGACCCTGTCAAACGCCTTTGAAAAGTCAGTTGAAACTGAGTCAACCTGAGCACCATTCATAAACGCACCATGGATATATTCCTGGTAAACGAGAAGGTTGGTCGTGGTAGAGTGTCCGCCAACAAAACCATGCTGCTCCAGTGGGATCGTTGGCAAAAGGAGCGGAGTTAAGATCTTGACCACGAGTCCCTCAAACAGCTTTGGAATCGTTGACAGGGATGAGATACCTCGATAATTCGTCACCACAGACTTATCCCCAGATTTATGAATTGGGGTCACGTACGATTCCTTCCAAGGTTCAGGAAAGACTCCATCAGCCATGGATCTATTGAACAGCACAGTTAATGGGAAAGCGAGAAAGTGAGCACACAGCTTAAGCAACACTGGCGGGACTCCATCAGGTCCAAGACCCTTATTAGCATCCAACTTTAATAGGCCCGTCAACACATCCTCTAAAGAGATCTCAAGCCTTCCCACGTCGGCAACGTCCTCCGTCTGGAATAATATGGGGTCCGATGACGGGGGCAGGAAAACTGATGAAAAGTGCCTAGCAAACATCTCAACTCTCTCCTGTGGCGTTGACGAGCTTTCATTAGCATAGGTAACACTGTCCGGAATAGAGTTGCATCCCTCCTTATAGTTCACGTAATTCAAGAAATACTTTACGTCTGTCGAGATAGAATTTTGCACCCTGTCAAGATAGTTCCTGTAATCAATCCTCGAGATATACCTGGCCTTCCTTCTCAAATTAGAAAACAGTCTGTAATCGTCCTCGGAACCACTACTCCTGTAGCGTGAGTGTGCCAAGCTCTTAGCCCTGACCATGGAAAAAAGCTCTGATGAAAACCACTTGGGAAAGGGAAATATATTTGATAGAGTCCTAGGCACAAAATCACGAATAGCACCCCGCATCACGTCGTAGAAATTACCCACTGCAGCCTCCAAGGGAAGGGAATGGCAGAAGCCCCAATCGACACCTCGCAAGAGCTCACACATTTGCCCATAGTTTCCTCTTTTGAAATTATAATTGAAGTACTTAGAACAATGAGGCCGCTGTCGTCCGGATGGTGGCAGGACGAGGCACTCGAAGGGAGGATGAGCAGGATCGACATTCACGATTGGGGGGCAAGGCCGCAGTGTCACATCCAGCATATCGGTAAGTGCCAGATCAATAACATTATTCGCCGAGTTGGGGAGAAAAATTGTATTGCCTCAAGTCAAACGACCGCAAACCAGCAAATATGACCCCAGCTCTAGCACTCGGAGGACGGAAGTGTTCATCATTCCACGATGCCCAAGGCACCCTCGGAACATTGAAGTCACCGAATACTGCCATTTTATAATAATCCGCGTGTTGAAGCAGCGCTGATTCCAAGCCTAGGAAGAGTGATTCAATACTTGAGGGAGGCTGGTAGTCAGGCACATATACACATGCAAGGATGACCCGAAACTCGGGTAGGATAACAATTACATGTTCACCCGTGGCGGAGGAAACCGAAAAACTGAACGACTTGATCGATCGCGATACCGCCAAGAGCACCCCGCCACCCCGCGACTTGAAGACGTTATTCTGAGGGGATCTGTCTGTGCGATAAACTGTAAAGTTCTGAAGCTGAAGTTCGTTGGATTCTATATTTTCACAGAGCCAGGTTTCAGTAAGACAAATTGCATCATGAGAGAGATGAGAAGTATTATGACGGAATTCTGAAATTTTGGTATTTAACCCTCTAACATTTTGATACAGAATCGAGATTTTGTTGAGGCTGTTAATTAGTTTTTTGAATTATTTGGTGCTGATGATGGAGAGGATGATTGCCGTGAAGTGGCTGTGGTAACGATCTTGGGGACACCCTTGACAAATTTTATTGTCAAGTTAGGCTCACCACTGTTGGTTCTGCGTCTCAACTCCTCTCTCAGGTCCTTAAGAAATGTTTGCTGCATTGGCGTCCGGTCGGAAGAGAGACGGAGAACGGGCGGGTTTAACAGACGATTCGCGGCCAGAAGTCCCGTCGCAGAAGACAAGGAGTCAAACTCAACCTTCAGCGGACGAGGGTCATCCGAGCGACGAGCCCCAATGCGAGAAATGCGCTGCACCAACTGCCCAAAGTTCGGTGATAGCTTGTTTAGGGACTCCTTCAAATTCGCTATGTCTTCCTCTATTGCGCTAAGCGGGTTAATAGATGTAGGCTCAGGAAACTGGAAGACCATTACATTCTTAGCCCTACGACGACGATCCTCCATTTCGGCGAAAGCTATCTCGAGATCAGGACCAGATTGAGAGAAAGGAGCCGATCCACTCGCCACACCCACTGACTCAAGGGCAAGAACGCGTTGGGGAAGGTTTTCATTTTTTATTTCAGCCAAGTCCTTTTGAATGTCATCAATTTTCACTGCCAAGGTATTATAGCTCTCCATACATGTAGCGATTTGGGTATTGACGTCCTGTATGAGTGCATTAGTGCTCGCAAAGCCCTGGCTTAATTGCTTTTGCATCTCCTCGAGCATCGATTTCTGCATAGCCTCAAGCATTGCCCTGACATCCATCTTGGAGCAATTCTGGCTTACATCTGGAGAGGATGACCTTGATGATTTGCATGTGCCGCACTTCCAGTGCATGAGCGCAAGTTTGGACATCTTTTAAGCCTGCACAACCGAAGTGAAAACCAAAATCACATATGGAGCAGTTAATCCGATCTTCGGCTAATACCGGCTCCTTACAATCAGAACGACCACAAGCCATGACAGGACAGATGATGTGAGGGTTGCGGCACACTGAACGGAAGGAGCAAAAGAAGGTTTGAGCGCTTCAGGCCGACAGCGCTTCAGGGCGACAAGGAAGCACAATATTTGTGATGCGGTGAGGTGGAGAGCCAAGTCAGAAAAAACACTGCAGACGTCGATATGTAAAGCGGGTCCCTCGGAAACGATTACAAACGATGGGTGTTGCGGGAAATAGTATCGCTCCCAAAGGTGTAGAAGGAGCGGAATGGGAAAATAAAAAATCAAGTGAAGAATCAAAGGTCAATGAATGAATTTACCTCCTTTGCGAAAAAATCAGAGCTTCCCGCATGGGCACGAAGTTAACATAAAGTAACTAATTACTTACAGCAGGCTCAGAGACATCGTTAACGCGAGTAGATCGCACAATTTAAATCAGAAATTCACGGCGCCGGAGGCACAGTGCACCAAGCAGAGAAAAAACACGAAGAGAGAAAGTTCGTCCCATATAAACAAAGACAGAAGAGATAAACTTCGCAATAACAAGCGAAAAATTAAGAACTCCTCACGAACCAAACTGTATTCGGTAAGAAAATTCACTAACACGGTACCATGCAAAAAATGAGAGCGAATAGTTCCGAAAAACCCGGTAAAAACAAAAAAAAAGTAAGAGCGAAAACAAAACACGTTCACTCGGTCAACTCTTGATTTGAGTATCGAGACGTTATATGACTTATGGAACGTTATATGACTTATATAACGTTGTATGACGTCATATCTTGTGACGTTATATTCTCCAGGTCTGATATAGAGTGAAATTCGTAGAAAGGAGCGAAATCGCTGTCCAACCTTTTCACATGAATGAACCTAAAAATCCTAATTTTTCCTCATTTAAGCTTTTAGGGGGCCCCGCCAGTCAGGGGATAGACGGCAAGGTAGTCCTTAATTGGCGACCGTATAACAATTCAGCCGGGAAAAGGCCGGATTCTAACTTAGTAGCCCTATAAGCAAGTAAACCAAGATTCGGGTCCGAGTTTTTGAGTAAAATCCTCTTAGCAATGGCTACCGCGTTCTCTGCCTCACCATTTGACTGTGGAAAGTTCGGGCTACTAGTAACTGGTCTGAACCCATAATTTTTTGTGAATTGTTTAAATTCTTCAGCAGTGAACTGGGTGCCTCCGTCAGAGCGAACTTCAAGAGGGATCCCGTGTCTTGCAAACATATTCTTCATTTTTTTAATCACTGCGTGCGAATTTAATGATTCCAATTGTACAAGCTCTATGAATCGTGAATAATAGTCTTGTACGACCGGGTACCACTTATCATTGCACTTGAAAAGATCTGCCCCTAGAGAACACCACGGCTGTTTTGGTAACTGGGAAGGAAGTAAAGGTTCTTTTCTGGCTTTCCTATGTTGTATACAAACAAGACAGTTTTCAACCTTCGTTTTGACGTCGGATGAGCAGCCTGGCCACCAGACAGACTCTTGTGCTCTTTGCCTGCACTTAACAATTCCTAGGTGACCCTCATGAATTTTCGCAAGAATATCACTTCTCATCGCTCTAGGGATGAAGATTCGTCTACCTTTGAAAACTAAGCCATCCTCTATCACGAACTCTGTTCTGTAATACTTTTCGGGCTTATAATTCACCCCTCGAGCGTCTCTCTTTTATCTCGCTCTTGAGCAAACCATCAGGCTCAGATTTTTAGAAATAAGCTACTGTATGTACGTTCATACGTTGTTCGTACTCACAGGTAATAAAAGGTAATAAAAGAATCCCCAAGGCAGAGCAGGTAATAATCTGCATTCGTGATTCTTTGAATAAGGTGTTACAGTCGTAATCTTACTATACTTAGTTTCATAATTGAAAGACAAAAATGCTAGCGAATGATTTGGTGTCCTTTCGAACTCGAAAATATAATCTAATCTAAAGAGTAAAACCCCAGAGATGAAAAAAACAACTAATAATTTCGAGCAAGCTCCCTTTTCGAGCACCCTTCAACACGAAATTCTCGCAAGCTTAGCTATTAGCTAAGCAATTTTCATGCTGAAAGGCGGTGCGGGTGGACCGCTCACCAGCCGCGTGTGATGGTTATGGTGTAGTAGTAGGGGTAGGGTTCTTTGTGAGTGCGCGTTGCAAACTTGCTCGATCAGATCAGACCATCACCCGATCTTTTTTCTAAGCATTCGAGCTTCGAGCTCTTTTTTTAGTTTGTGAGTTTTCGGTTATTTTTCGTTATTTAAATTTGGTGTACGCCTGAATTTAGTCGACGGCATGGCATCCAGCGAGAGAGCAGGAAGCTCTAATTCCAGTCTATCGGTAAGTTAAATCATATTTAATTATACTATTCGAGGAACACGTATAATTTTAACTGTCCTATATTTTTATACGGTGATGTTGGTGAATTATGTGCATTGCTTCCCATTTTGGGACCATGATTGTACGTGTTTGAAATGCCGGGGGATAAGATTTACCGTCCACCGGCCGCCCGCAATTTTTACTGCTATGAATCAAATTATTCCTGCACATCGTCAGTGCCGCCTTGACGGGCCCTGGGTCCCGGCGTCAAGGGGGGCTCCGGATTCGCCAGATTTTTTTTTTTTTAACTCTGAATAAGGATACTCAGAAGAACTCATCTTCTATATGGATAGGAGACCGTATCAAACTATGGAAAAGAGGGTCGTACGTGTTTCAGAATAACTGACAAAAAAGAAATAAAATGGGTTATAAATTAGAATTAGATCTGATTTGCAATCGAAAAGACGAAATACACCATGGTCCGAAACTCTTTAGTTTACGAGGTAATTATGATTTTTCAAACGTTTTTCTTAGGCATATATCCCGCTTTTCTAAAATAAAATGGGACTTTGTCGTTTCCAAACGAACGTTTTGCTACTTCTGATTGGATTCGAAAAGAACACCTTTTTTATGTCTGGGATGGCAGTTTTCGAGAGAGTCCTTTTATTCATTCTGAATAATACACCTTTGTTTTGTCAGGAAAAAATGTTTACAACCTACCCTCAAACTTTTTTCTGTGTAGGTACGTTTTAACATGCCTAGATCCCATTTCTGGAATATCCATACGCCGCGCGCCGTCCGGGCCATATTGCCCTAGGATAATTGCTCGAAAAACCTCGTTCTTTCGCATAAAATATAAGCTCCATTTGTGATCTAGTTGGTCCTATAACGTCTGATCAGTTTAATCAACTAACTCCCTGGGATTATTTGGGCCAATAGCGGTTTCAAAATGGGCATTTTCAAAATTTTTGAGATCATATGAGTGTGGGGTGTCGGTTTTTATGTAATTTCAAGTCGGATTTGGCTACATTCATGCATTTGCATTGTGTAAAATTTGCAGAGTTTTTTATTGAAAGTCAACCCCATCCACGTACTTGAATCACCGCAGTACAACCCAAATTTTAGAAAAACTTCTTCGATATACCCTCTTTGAAATGACTTATCTGGGTTATGTATTACGTTAGCATTCGTTGATTTGGCAGGAATAACAGTTTTCCTTTAAAAAAAAAAAAAAATGTTTATTTCGTCAAAATCGTACATTTTGACTAGGGTCGTAAAATTAATCGGTGAAAAAAAATTCATGTGACGCTGTGACCCAGATAAGTCATTTCAAAGAGGGTACATCGAAGAATATTATAAGTTTTTCTAAAACTTGGAATGTCCAGCGGTTTGATAAGTGGGGTTGACTTTCTTGGAAAAATTGAAAAACTTCGGCTAGTGCAGTATACCAGCTTTGAGCCGCTGTCTTGAAGGCAAAAAAGGACTAAATAATGCTCTCGAAAACTGCAGCCATTCCTGACAAAAAAAGGCAGCTGCGCCTGTCGGCTTGAGTGCACTGCTGCACTACTAAACATTTGAAGATTTTCAGTTATTTAGCTCTACTGTTCGACAATAATTATTAACATTTCAACTTTATTATTATTGTTAAATATTGTTGTATTATTCTGTTAAATAAACAGAATTCGTAGTATTGAAATGTACTCTATCTGACAGCCAGCTGCCGGAGTGACATTTTTTGATACTTTTCTAGGCGATAGGCGTGCATAATCAGTTCCATTCAAAGGATAGCTTTGGATGAGGTTTCAGTGCTTTTTAGCATGTGATTAATTTTTCCGGTCGAAACAAGCGATTTTGAAAAGAAAAATCAATATTTTTCCAAGAAATGGTTATTTCTGCCGAAAACCCCCCAAACAATTATGAAAACGCTTTGGTGTATTTTTGAAAATAAGAAAGAAAAAAAAGAAGAAGAAGAATAAAAAAAAAATCTCACTTGTCCACCCCTCACCAGTCCATGCACTACCCCTGCCCACACCGTTTGCCCTCTACCACACATTTACCGGGTAGACTGAAAAATCTCTATTATTACCCTCTTCTTATGTTCGCTAAAATTTATCAATTGAACTCTCGTTAGTCTGTACCATACGACATTTTCCAGAAAAGAAGAAAGCTTCGGAAGCTAAGTGACGGAAGAAGGGCCGAAAGAGAAGCCGACAAAAGAATTAGAGAGGCTATTAAAGAAGATCTTGAGGCGTGCAGCACTGCTTGTTCCCATTCAGGCTTGGCAGGGAGCGGTTCAGAACAAGAATGGTCAAAAGCGTTCCGAGAGATACACAACTCACAGGATGTGGAATGTTTCTCGCCAGATGCGGACTACGAGAATTCAGAAAGCTCAAATTCAGCTCAAACTCTTCAGATGCCAGAAGAGCGTGAGAAATGGCCGAAAGTGCCCCATCAATGTTTGCATTTGTTGGCGTCCTCTAATTCTGACTGCTCTTCGGAAGAATTGCCTTTTTCGAGTTCCGATGTCGAAGAACCAACATCTTCAGTTGAATCTCTAAACCAGCCTATTCTTGAAGCCGATAAAGCTTATGTTGTTCCCACATCAGAAGATCTTCTACTTCAGGGACTTCAACAGTGGAGTATCGAATACAACGTCACGTATTCTTCTTTAAACGGCTTGCTTCGTCTGTTGCGTCCATTTCATCCTTCTCTTCCTTTAAACTCTAAGACTCTCTTGAAAACTCCACGTTCCCTTCATGATTTTATTCATTCCGTCGAAGGTGGACACATGTACTACAGAGGCGTAAAGGACAATTTGCGTTCCATTTTCAAAAATGAAGGGCCAGATGTCATAAAATTGAACGTTAATATTGACGGCTTACCTTTGTATAAATCCTCATCGACTGAATTTTGGCCCATTTTAGGTCAGGTGGTGAATAACTCAAGTCCCCCATTCATTATTGGTTGCTATTGTGGAAAGGGAAAACCAAAAAATGTGAACGAGTTTCTCGACAAATTCATCAAAGAAGTTGAAACATTAATAATTGAAGGATGCGAAATAGGTGGACGTACTGCTCCATTTTCTATCAATGCGTTCATATGCGATGCTCCGGCACGAAGTTTTATAAAATAGCCTCATATGGGATACTTCGGATGTGAGCGGTGTGAAGAAGAAGGTTCATATTTGGGGCGTGTTATTTTTGATAACGTAAACGCGACTTTACGAACAGACTGCAGTTTTTCCGAACAAAAACACGAAGAACATCACCGTGGAATTTCCCCACTAACGGTAATAAACGTTGGTATGATCTCTCAGTTCCCGCTCGATCCAATGCATTTAATCTTCCTGGGAATCATGCGTAAGCTCTTGAATTGTTGGGTTCTTCACGGGCTTCCAATTCGACTTCCAAGTAGAGCGCTGTCAGAAATATCTTCTAGGCTAGAACACTTAGTGAAATATTTCCCCAATGAGTTTAATAGAAAACCGAGAACATTAAGTTTTCTGAAGAGATTCAAAGCAACGGAATATAGGACTTTTCTTCTCTACACTGGCCCAATTGTTCTAAAGAACATTTTACCAGAAGAATTGTACTCAAATTTCATGATTTTTCATTACGCTATTTACATATTATCACACGCAACACTTTGTCAGACGAAAATTGATTTTGCAAAGCAATTAATTTTAGAATTTGTATCTCACTGTCGCTTTCTGTATGGAAGACAAATACTGACGTATAACTTTCACAGCCTAATTCATGTCCCAGACGATGTCAGGATCAGGGCTGCCAGGTCCCCCGAAGAGGTCTTCCCCACTTTTTTCCCCACTGAGCCACTAATTTCCCCACACAGCCCCCCCCCCCCACGGCTGTCGCCAATTCATGCCACTGAAGGCTCAAAAGTCAAAACTCGAAAAAAAAAACCAACAAACCAATTTATTTTGCAAACGAAATAGGCAACAGGGACATAAATTCCAAGCTATAAAACATTTCAGAAGTTTTAGGTCGGGCGTGTTCCTAAATTCATCGATGGATTAGGTTACAAAACTAACACAAACATGATAAATGTGAAGGAAGGCTCAATCACGGTGGACATTTTTACTCATCTGCTGAATTTAGGAACTCCCCCGTCATAACGCCAGCTAGCATGTTTTCTCTCGAATTAGAAACGAATGGATGATTAACAAATGAGCAATTTAGAGGCAAGAAAGGGACCGCGTGAGCGACCGAGAAGGCAGCGAATAATACGTTTTGGAAAATGTTCGATTTGGCGGGTTTTCAAATACGCTAATTTTGTTAATAAAAAATATATTTCCGAAGGTTTCCAATATTTTATTTATTTACATGGAAGGATTGATCCACCCATCCTCTCTATTATCTATCGAAAATAATTTTTTTTTTTGAAAATGTGAAACTTCCTCATTACTCTAAAAATCCCCACTTCAACGTCGCATTCCCCATTTCCCCAAAGGTGTACAAAAATCCCCACATTGGGGAAAAATCCCCACACCTGGCAGCCCTGGTCAGGATTCATGGGTCTCTGACGAAGTATAGTGCTTTTCCCTTTGAAAATCATCTCGGTCAAATAAAGAAGTATTTGAAATCTTCAACTAAACCTTTAGAGCAGCTCGCTAGAAGAGATTTGGAAAAGTCACACCTACCTACAAAGAAAGAAAGGGGGGCTTCGGATTCTGACATCAGCTTTGAGAAAAAACTAATTTTTGAAGGCGTGTGTTTTGGGACAGATCAAAAAAATAACTGCTTCCTAAGCCAAAAAGACGATGTTGTTTTGATCAAGCAGATCTCAAAAAGTCTGGATGGCGATGTTTCCATCATGGGATGTAAATTTATTGACCACAAGCCAGCGTATACCTACCCTTCTTCTTCCGCTGACATTGGTATTTTTGAGGTGTCCATGCTTAGCACTGATCTCTCGTTATTTTTTTTGAAAGACATTAAACGTAAATGCCTATTATTGCCGAAACCTGATGAAAACAAAAGTTTCATCGCTTTGCCGTTCGAGTCCCATGAAACATTTTAATTTTGTGTACCTAATCCTCCCTTCCCCCTCATTTTTCAATTCCCCCTGGACTCAGACGTGTTCTTTTTTCATCTAACTAAAATGCACTACAAGGTATATCGTTATTTGCTCATGTAACATTTTTGTGTTTTAGCATGCTGTACATTAAGTTGCCGTTTTTAATTTGGTTCGCTGTTATCTCAAGGCGTGTGTGTGCTAAGCGCTAATATCAGAAGTCATGATTAATATTCCTAAATTTTTTCCCCCCTAGACACAAAAAGAATTTGTCGTCGTCAAATTCGTAAATTCGAACGAAGTCGATGTTGTTTGTACAAATTGGATCGTGGAGGAGGAAGACGGCTTGTTCTCCTTCTGGCCTCCTTTTCCTATGGAAAAATTAAGGAGAGCCCGTCAAAGTTTCCGAATCCCGGACGAAAATTGGCAAAAATATAAAATTAAGAAACTATACCAATGCGGTAAGAATGGCCTTTACCCCTACCACTTCCCTGATCAATTACTTAGATTCGTACGAAAAGGCGAGAAAGAGATTAAGAGATGCCGAGATGACGTCTAATCTCGATTCCGAAGATGGTGCAATGGCGCCGATGAAACGAAAAATAAGACGAAACATCTTGACTTCGTCGGATGATGACGAAGACAATGATGATGAAGGTCATCGATCGAAATTTTTCAATAAAAAACCAGTACTTGCCAAGGCTCCAAAAATTGTGCCTCCTTCTGGCCAAAATTGTACCAGCCAGAGGTGTGTATTTCGGTGGCTGCTTGTTTTTTTCTCACATAACTGTTAACATTTACATTCAACTAAAATAGGGGGTAATGGCTCCTTGATTTCCAATAACCATTTGGAAGAACTTCGAGACATTAAAGGTAATTGGTTTTGGTACTATCACTACGTTATGGTGTTTTAGCTCTTGTTTTCCTTGCAGCAACTCTGAGGGTTATTGCTTAGGATATCATCATGATTAAGGACCAATTAAAGGACATGAAAGAGAGACCCATTATCGTCAACAACAACCCATCACCTAGCAAGCAAATAAATTTCGTTCATGATTTGCCCCTTGGTGACTACATTCAGTTCAGCCACTTGGAGGAAATGTTATCAGACAATGAAACGTTCTCGAAACTTGTAAGAAGCTAGCGGCAGAAGCAGAGTTATGCCGTACCCTTTAATGTATAATGCATATACATAACATATACATAGACATATACATAACTTTCAGGTTGGAACTTTATCCATCCTGGGTGGAAGCGATACAAGAAACGTAACATCGAGAATGTTGAGATTTTTGATGAAAGATGATCTTTCTGCTGGTTTTAACTGGGCCGGTAAAATGCCCAAAAAGGCCTTCAAAACCACGAGAGTCTGCTCGGCTGTTCTCAGTATGATATTGGAAATCGCCAGTCGTTTTTTAACTATTCAATTAATGAATTATTGTTTTTCCAGCTTCATTCAGACAAAATAGTGTCAGCAATGCATCTTTCAAAGAAATTGAAGGGACCATCAAAGACTGGTTGAAGGCCACCCCTCTTCGACTTAAACACAAAAATAACAAAAATTCGCAAAACCCAGAATGAATACTGACTTGTTTGGGTGACGTTTTTCATTTTTACTCCTAAGTTCTTTTTTATCTACTCCTTGATTTGAAGAAGATATAGTAATTATACTTGAGTATCTATAGAAATCATTGAATTTCAGTACATTACTTTGAATTATTACAAAAATTGTTGTAAAAATAATTAAATTTGTTCCTTTTGTCAAACGTTGCGGGAACTTACTTTCATTCTACAGCTATGATTAGAAGATATCGCTTTATGTATAAGTTTATACAGACTTTGAGGTGAAATTTTATCAAAGTTAGCGGTCCATACTTGCAAGACCCGGGGAGGAAGTATTTAAAAAAAAAAAAAATCAACGGTTTGTCTCCAATACTAGTCAACGACACCATCATGCATGCGTCGCGTCGGTGATGAAAATACGATTTGGTGTAGGTGTCCCTCCTCCCCAATTTCAGTTTGACCCGTTATTTTCTGTGCTTGAATTAATGCAATACAGTTTCACGTCAAATCCTCAAGAATTCAAAATTGAAACGTAAATTTAACGCTTGAATCTTCATAAATTTAGCATAAAATATCCGTGAATGCACCAAAAAGTATCCAAAAACGAAATTTGAATTCACGTATATTCCGCACCAAATTAACGTAACGTAACGTTAAATCAACGTGAATCTTGACAGTAGATTTACGTCAAGTTAACGTGAATTTACAATAATTGAATCGTAAACTTTCGTAAGTTTAACGTTGAATTTGGGTAAATTACACGTCAAAATTCCGCAAACTTTTCGTAAATTTGATTCAATATTACACATGAATATACCGTTAAAAAAGGTAGCCATTTTCACGCAAAATTGACGTAAAACTTTGATCGTTAAATCAACGGCATGTTGGTAAATTATTTTACGCTAAGTTGACGTGAATTTTCTTCTTGGGCTAGCGGACAGGTCAGAAATTGGCTTCGTCCCCAGAATTTCAATAAGTGGCTTGTGGTCGGTATAGAGTAGGAATTTGCGACCCACGATTAAATGTGAAAACTTTTCACATACCCAAGCGAGGCTAAGAGCCTCTTTCTCAATTTGGGCGTAACGACTTTCCGCTGGAGACATACTTCTCGAAGCGAATGCAACTGGTCTCCAGTTGTCACCATCTAATTGCTCAATCACTGCACCAAGGCCGTAGGAAGATGCATCAGCAGTAATTCTGGAAGCTTTTTCTTGTGGTGTATCCCAAGTCCAGATATTACCTTTTTTAAGCAAACACCTCAGTGGAGCTGTAATGTCAACTAAATTTGGCACGAATTTCATCATCTGGTTCACCATGCCCAAAAACTGTCGCAATTCAGACACATTCTCTGGGGTTTTAATTTCTGAAATCGCGTTTGTTTTCTTGGGATCGGGTTTCAAACCTTGGTCAGAGATGAGATGCCCTAGAAAAACAACACTTTTCAACCCAAAAGCGCACTTATTCCTATTAAGAGTCACTCTATTCTCTTCCAGTCGCCTCAATACTTTGTCCAATTTTGCATCGTGTTCCTCTTCGGTTTTTCCCACAACTAAAATGTCATCAGCCTGATTGACTACACCTTGGAGGTACGACAAAAGTTGACTAATCCATTTTTGATACGATTCTGGGCCAGAACAAACGCCAAAGGGCAAACGCTTAAAGAAAAAACGCCCGAAAGGTGTAATGAAAGTAGTCAACTTTCGTACGTTTTTTAACGACCCTTTCGACTTCACTGCGTCAACCTCTCCATTCAATTGATTGTCATTGGCTCGCACGATGAGCTGCTGTTTTGCTACAGACTCTGATTGACGTGCCTTATTTATTGCCTTTTGAAGAGTAAGGTTTTTGTCCATCTGAAGGTTTTCAGATAGTTTGCGTCGCTTACACCAATAACTATTAGATCTCTTATCAAACTATCTTTAATGTTGAATTTCACCACCGAGAGTTAAGGTTTGAGTTACGTTAACTCAGAATTAACGAAAAAAATGCGTCACAATTTATGTAAACAATGCTTGAGTTTGGTAACTCCAATCTAACTCCCGGTGGTGAAATTGGCCATAAGTTGACCGAATTCACAGGTTTCTGCCAACCTATGTAAATCATTTATGAAACCATCCACTGGCTCCCCTGGCTCTTGTCTTCTTTTCAGGAATTTAGCCCTCTCATAGACAATGTTTTTTTCGAGTGATAGGTATTGGTCGAAAAAACTGACTACAATTTCATATTCCACGCTCTTATCATCTATTTCAAACGTACTGTAAATATTTTCTCCCTCCTGACCCAAAGTATATAGAAGCATTGTTGTAAACAAACATTTAGTTATTATTTTTATTCCCTGATGATTATTGTTCTTGAAAAATAGGAAGAACGATAAATTCTAACTTGTCTCTTCATTCAAAAAACGCGTTAATTCATAACAAGGACTCAGCAGTCCTAACGGAGAGAACAATTCACCGAAAAGGTTCGCATGAAGCTTTCGGAAGAAAATTGTTTCCCGGTCGAGGGCAATCGCAAGCGCACGTTTCCAAACTTTTTAGACGAGTTTTCAAGTATTTCGAATATTTCGAACTTTCAGAAGGAATAAAGACAAAATCCCGAAATAAGCAGGTCATTTGAAAGCTTAATAATTGTAGAAGTTTTTCCTAAAGTCCTACTCTTCCTCCGAGAGCTGTCAGTAAAATGACAGCTGGCTGCGAATAGCAATTAAGAATGAAGAAATTCAAGGAAGCGGCTATACAGCCGAGCGTTAAGGGCTTCCAAAATTTCACTAAATACCACAACTTTACGATCATCTGAAAGGAAATTTTGTGCTATTTCCAACGGTGCCCTTGAAATTTTCCTAGGATCAATGGTTGCTAAGATACCGACCGAGTTTTGAAGAAAACGCCTGATGCATCGAAATTCAGGAAAACTGCGATTTTCTCGGAAAGGGTTAATATTCGGACTATGGTTCATACAGTCATTTTTGACCCACAAGTGATGTAGAATCACCCATTTCAATTATGCCCCATTTTCCCGTCACATCCTGTATCAGGTCATTTTTTGGGCTCAGATCAGGTCGCAGTTTAGCTACCTTCAAGGAGCCAAACGCTATCCAAAGTGCGCGAATGACCAGTTCGATTTATTAGAGCGAAAAACTTTGAAGATGGAAATATTTAGGACTTCTAGATTTTTTAGGGCACCAATTTTTCAGTTTGGATATTTTGAAGTGCGTGGAATGGTCTGCTTGGCCATTTTTATAGCGCGAATGCATGGTTTTGCCATTATCAGGGTAGAAATAGTCAGTTCAAACATTTGCATTGCGCGAATCGTCAGTTTAGCAATTCTTTGATGCACATAACGTCATTTTCCACACTTAGATAAAGTCTTTAGCCACACCTAAAAACGTGTGTGGCTAACGCTTAATCGCTGGATGCTGAATGTACTTGTAGGTTAATTTTGGAGGGTCCCTAGGTAGCTGCCTATGCATAAATCCGAGCCAGAATATATTCTAGCGTGCGCGGGAAAAAGAGTATAAGTCCAAAATTAGGTCAAATGAGTTTAAATCATGAATCAACTCGTCGAAAAGCGCTCTTTTTTATGGTCCGAATAAGATAAGTCAAACCCACCTTGATGATGGTGGAATCAAAACAGTATAAGTAGTAGGGACTCATATTGCAGTGGGGAACACGAGTATATGTCAACTTGTATCGAAACGAGCAATAGGAGCCTGGTTTTTCGCGTCGGTTCAAACAGTATAACTTGACTTATACTATTCGGAGCTCACCGTTTGCGTTGGTGCCCTGTGACTTGTACTAAGCCGCTCGCTCTTTTTGCGGTCGATTTTACACGAAAATGAAGTGATCCCATCACACTCTCAGACAAACGCACCCCGAAAAAAAAAGAAGCTAAACTCGGGCCTTATTTTCAGGATTTCAATTTAATGTTTTACATGCATAAGTAATATATTATAATCGTTGAAAGAGGTGGGGGATTGCTGGAAGCTGTTCTTAAAATCCAACACACAGGCCGAAAAGGAATTCTTCTACCAAGCAGTATCGCAATCGCCAGTTCCGGCATTTTGCGCCCCCGGGCGAGTCTTTCAGCAGGCGCCCCCTCCAACAAAATTAATCCCTCTCATTAGCAATTTTTCATTATTTTAGCCACAAATTAGCATTTTCCCTTATTTTAGCCGATTTGTCTTCATTTCTACTCTGAATTACAACTTTCTCGAAGTTCTCTGCAATCAGCGCTTTGCCTGAATTTGACCCACCAATTAGCGCTTTTTCCTCATTTTACCGCGGATTAGCGTTTTCTCCATTTTAACGGAAATTTAGCGTTTTTTCCACACTTCTGCTTCTCAATTTCATGTGTGAATTAGCGGTTTTGATATTTTAGCCGCGAATAAGCGACTTTTCTCAGTTTTTGTCGTGAAATAATGTTTTTCATTATTTTAGCCGCTGTACTGAGCACTTTTTACCAATTTTATCCGTGAATTAGCACATTTTCTTAATTTCAGCGTCGACTTGAGTTCAGAGAAGTTTATTTGTTCACCGACTCGCAAGTGGTTCTCTCTTGGCTCCAAACGCCTTCTCATAAACTCAAAACGTACGTTGCTAATCGGGTCGTAAACATACTGGACGTCACGCAGGTTTCTCAATGGCATAATATTTCGTCAGCGGAAAATGCCGCAGACTGCGCATCGCGTGGGGTTTCTTCCATCCGGCTTTTAGATGGCTAAATAATTATCGTAGAGACAACTCTGAATTTAGTCGGAAGTCGTACCTTGTAACTAACAAAAGATATAAGGATATCTGTCGAGAAAAAAAGCGAAGTCTCTATTTGTCAAGACTGGACGCTTTAAAATCTGTGAAGGACTGCAAAGAGCTTTGGTCAATTCTGAACAAGTTTAGGGAAAAGCGCGTTTTCCGGGGGTGCGATGTTGGGGTGGAAGCTTTTCACGAGCACTTTCGAAAACTTTTCAATCCGCCTCTGTTGTCCTCTGCGGTGAGCTATGCCGCTCCCCTCGTGAAAAAGGCTCAATTGGATGCCCCAATCACGATGGATGAAATAGAAGGTGTGCTGCGCAAAGCGAAAATGAATAAGGCACCGGGGAGGGACAGAGCGCCGTACGAACTCTATAAATTTGGGCCCAAAGAGCTTATGCAGACCTTGATAACATTGTACAATAAAATGTTAGAGGTTGGTGAGGTACCTGGGAGTTTTACCAAGGCCATCGTATTCCCGCTATAGAAAAAAGGGGATGACTCGGTAGCGGCCAACTATAGGGGAATAGCGCTCATGGATATTGTCTGTAATATCTTTACCAGTGTCCTGTAGGGCGTTGGTTAAAAGAGGAGAACATTTTATCTGAGGCGCAGGCTGGTTTTCGACAGGGGACACTCAACTGTGGATAACATCTTGAGCCTCTGTAGCATAGTCAACTTGAAACTGATGGATAATAAAAGGGTGTATATCTTTTTTGTGGACCTGAAAGCGGCTTTCGACAGTGTGGATCGTGGGGCCCTGTTCTACAAACTTTTAAACGAGGGGGTATCGTCGGCCTTATTTAACATTTTAAAAAGCCTGTACAATGGCACAAGTATGGCGGTGTGGGCAGCAGAAGGACTGACAGAAGAGTTCGGTTCCGATGTTGTGGTAAGGCAGGCCTGCCCTCTCAGTCCAACCTTATTCAGCATCTACATCAATGACTTGGAAAGGCATGTGGGGGCCGGTGCTGTTGGTTGGGGGGAGGAGAGTAAATTGCCTGATGTACGCCGATGACGTAGAGTTCATAGCGGAGGAGCCCGGTACGCTCCAGATAATGATTAATCGTCTAGCAGAATACTGCGATGCCTGGAATCTCTCTGTCAACATGGAGAAATCCAAAGTTATGGTATGTCGTCGGAAAAATGGCATTATAAAGGTACAAAAATTGACGTGGTCACGCAATATAAATATTTGGGGGTCATAATGACGCCGAGGATGGATTTTTTAAAAAACACCTCAGAGAGAGACTGTCATCGGCCAAGCTCGCGGTCAGTGTTACGTGGGCGAAGGTTGTGAGAAACGGTGAAATACAATACGGGTGTGGCCATCCCGGGGTCTGTAGCTTAGGTGAAGGGGCAACTCCCAACCCCTTGCCTATCCCCTAAAGGCCCTTGAGCCTCTTCCCGTCACCCTCGCACCCCTTTGCCCAACCCATGAGTACTTGGATTATTGATGCTGACTGGCTTGGACAGGACTATCTGGAACGTAGTGTTTGAGAAGTCTCACCCGACCCTGGCGGCAGGTAAAAAACGCACATTCAAAAATCAATGGATCCTAATAACGTAAATAAAGCCGGATTGACAATTGATAATCCTGCGGGTGATCAGGCCCCGCAGAGCGACCTTGGCGAGTCTTTGAGTAATTCTATGGACAACGCGTTGGTTACCTACGTACCAGCGTATCGGGTTGGAAGTCAGGGACTCCCTGGGGACTCTGGCGATCCGACAGCGATGGTCCAAATCGGAAAACCTGGCGATGATAGGAGCGAGGGAGAGTCGGTCTCCTCTAGCTCTCTGAGCCAAAGAATGGTTAATACACCATCTAGACCTGAGAGTTTGGCAGAATTTATAGTTCGTACACCGTACCTAGACAAAAGAATAAATCAGTAACTGTTGACCGAGGAAGAAGACGGCATGGTGGAGTAGCAATATATGTGATGGACACGGTGCATGCAGAAGTGCTGCAAATTGATACCCCACTTCAAGCTATATGTATTCGCATTAATGTGCCAATTGCACTTACTCTGGTTTCGCTTTATCTTCCTGATGTCTCGTGGAGACCTAATGATTTGAAAGAGCTTTTTCAACGCTTACCATCCCCAGTTATGATTTTGAGCGATACCAATGCACATAACACCGCATGGGGCTCGCGTCGAACGACCCCTGTAGGTACTCTATTGGAATCGATAATGGCTGAATTAAATATTATGGTTCTAAATGACGGGTCACCAACTCATTTCACTTCCAGTTCAGGGAGTTTTGATGCTATAGACCTTAGTATCTACAGTATGGCAATCTCAGCATCCTTTGAATGGAGTCCTCTGGATGACCTGCACCACTCAAATCATTTTCCGATCTTATTGCGACATAATAGTACACGGTCTAGCCCAAAGTGCCCCGACCGTTGGAATTTCGATTTGGCTGATTGGGAGAAATTTGGAGCAGCGCTGGAATTTAAAGAGCTCACTGGTGACGTGGTCGTTGATGTCGGAAATACCACAGAAACGCTCGTCATGGCAGCTGGGCAAGCTATCCCTCACAAAGGAAATAACACTCGAAGAGCCCCAGTGCCTTGGTGGACGAGAGCGATATCACTAGCGAATCGATTAAAAAAACGGAAGCTGAATCAGCTCAAAAGGAATGCGACTCTAGATAACCTAATTGAGTTCAAAAAACATCGGGTGCGTGAACGCAGATTAAAACGAGAAGCGAAATCGCAGTCCTGGCGACAGTACGTCTCGTCCCTAACTGCCAGCGCTTCGTCAACATCTGTTTGGCGGAAAATTCAAACATTAAAAGGCCATCCGAACGCTGGGTGCCCGTCTTTTCTAATCGATGACGAGGGAAACCGGCGATGTGATCCTGAAGAGGTAGCCGAGTGCCTTGCGGATCAATACGCTCGAATATCATCAGCTGATAGCTACGCTCGCGAAATAAGAATATGCATCCAATCTCCCAGTGACACCATATTTGGTTTTACACCTCCAACGCCTTGCTCGGAATCTTATAATGTTCCTTTCACTCTCTCAGAATTGGATTTAGCCATAAGATCACTAGCTCATAAAAAATCCCCAGGTGCGGACGACGTAACCAATGAGATCATAACTCATTTGCCCCAATCCGGTAGACATCATCTGCTGAAGCTATATAATGAGCTTTGGTCGAAATGTCTTTATCCTCGAGCCTGGAAAACATCCATTATAGTGCCAGTGAGGAAATTAGGCAAGGACCCTCAGTGCGCAAAAAGTTATCGACCGATATCCTTAACGAGTTGTCTGGGAAAGGTTTATGAAAGACTGATAAATTACAGACTGGTAACAGTAATGGAATACCGAGGGTTATTAAATCCCTATCAGGCAGCTTTTCGATCAGGGCATTCTACCACCGATCTCCTAGTTTACGTGGAAATGTTAATACAAGATGCTTTTATAAAAAGAAAACACACGCGTTCGATAAGATATGGCCAGTATGTGTTCTCAAGCAACTGAGTGAATGGGGACTTCAAGGAAACCTCCCACAAGTTGTTCAAAGCTTTCTCGAGGATCGCTTCTTCAGGGTGAGAATAGGCTCTACGTTCTCGCAGACGCGGAAAACTGAAATAGGAGTGCCTCAGGGTTCTGTCTTGAGTGCTACGGTGTTTCTTATTTCTATAAATAGCCTAACAGATGACTTGCCCTCTTCCGTGCATCGATGTTCGTATGCGGACGATCTGGTCATTTTTCTAGAGCACGATAAAGAATGCGCCATTGCTGAGAATGTATTACAGGAAAGTATACGTAAGTTAGTGGTAGAAGCATAGCAAAAAGAGGTCTGGCGTTCTCCGAAGAGAAGTCAAAAGTCCTCCACTTCTGTAGATTGAGGTCAGCTCACGATCCCACCCCCAATTGTGGCTCGGAAGCTCACTGATCCCGGTGAAGGAGCAACACAAATTTTTGGGAGTGACCTTTGATACTGCCTTAAGATGGAAAGACCATATTCAGGAACTGACAGGACGTTGTCAGAAAGACTTAAACGTTCTTCGTCTTCTTTCCAGTCATAAATGGGGAGGAGAAACGAAGCTGCTGCTTCAAGTGTTTGACGCGTTAATTGTGTCGAAGATCGACTACGGCTCTATCGTTTACGGCTCTGCCCGCGCCTCGTGGCTTAAACCCCTGAATCAATTATATCAGAAGGGCCTTTGTTTATCGTTAGGAGCGTTCCGAATGAGCCCCTGCGAAGCTCTGTTTGTGGTCTCAAGGCATTTACCGCTTGCATATAGAAGACAGCTTATCCACCTGAATTACGCCACGCATCTCAGAACGAGAATAAATCATTTCTTGAACTCGGATGTATTTCAGAATGACCTCTTGGAAGAATACCGCAGTGCTCTCAGTCGAACTCGGCCTTCCATTGTACGGATCCATGAGCTATCTTGTTTCTTTCAGTCTCTGCCAGTCTTTCCTCATGTACGCCTGCATGATATCTACCCCTGGCAGTTACCTGAGCTACTGGTGGATATGACACTCTCAAGCTGTTCTAAGAATATTTTACCCCCATCAGCCTTACGGTCAAACGTAAGGAAAGGTACTATGAATGCATCAAAGTTTACACGGATGGATCCAAGACAGAGACTGGTGTGGGTTCTGCCTTCTACATTCCTGGGGTTGTGCGTTTTTCGAGAAGGCTTCCGACGCACTCATGCATCCTGACTGCGGAGCTTTATGCCATTCTCTTTGCGATGGACGCCATGCTATCTGAAATTGGATACCGTGGAAAAAAAAGTGCTCGTCCTAACAGATTCAATGAGTGCCCTACATCTCCTTCGGGACAAATTCACCACGAATCCTATGGCTCAAACCATTCTCCTAAAACTTCATGAGCTTAGACAGTTAGAGATTCTGGTCATTTTCTTGTGGATTCCGAGTCACGTGGAAATCCCGGGAAATGAACGAGTGGATTCCCTAGCCAAGGAAGCCACTCGGGCGGTGTGCATTGAGACCCTACCGACTAATGCGTTGGATGAAAAATACCGACTGTGTCGTGAAGTATGGAGATCGTGGCAGGAGAAATGGGAACAAAGTACTACTCAGCTTAGAGATATCTGTCCGCATGTTCTTAAAAAAGACACGGTTTTAGAAATGGGAATATCCAGAAGGGACTCCGTATTGTACACAAGATTGTGCATTGGACATACACGACTGACGCACTCGTATCATCTGGTGGGCTCTAGACGGCCAGTGTGTAGCCCGTGCAATGATGATACGCTCACAGTACAACCTGTTTTGTTGCACTGCCCGGCCTACCAAAGCCAGCGTGAACGATATTGCCTCCCTACTACTCTGAAAGAACTCCTCCAACCGAAGAACATAAAATCCATTATTTCGTATTTGGAAGTTATTCAACTAATAAATGAAATCTAATACTAACCTGTGATAAAGCAATCTGTGATAATACGAAGTAAAACTGTCCGTGGAACGATTCTAGTCAAACAGTACCTCAAACTAAATTATAAGGTTGACAATGAGCGATGAAGACTATAACGTACCTGATAAATAAAATAGGGTTAAAGAGAAACGACAAAAGTTAAGTCTAATGATGTAAAAGCGAAATGTACCTGGTAATTGATAAGAGATGTGATATTGTTATCATTAAATAAAATTAGAGAATGACCCAATTAAAATAGTATTATTGCGTACCAAAGGCTAATGACCTTGTAGTCGATGCCTACAAAATAATAATAATAATAATAATCGTTTTATCCCAATTTTAACTGCGATTTCTTCCATTCTAGCCAAGAATTTTATTGTCATTGTCACAAATTGTCCAAGAACTTCCCGACGATCGCCTCTCTGGTCGAGTTATGTCACTCCATCGACAAATCACGTTATACTAGAGCGTATAACCTCTCATACGGAAGATTTCCTATAAACATTGTTTGCTTGAGTATCAAGTTCACAAAGCTGGCGTGTAACACGTAACACAAGCAAAACCCCCTTCTCTATTTTGACCTTTGTAAACGCCGACAATGGTGATGAAGTAAGAAGGGGCAACAGGTTTACTCTGTCTTTCCACACCGTATTGATGGTGAAGGGGTAGAGGGGGTTGAGCTGGGGATCATTTTAAACTTTAGAACGTTAGTGTTAGTCACGGAGTATAATACATAATAATGCCTCTAAGATAACGTTCAAGGGGTATATAGTGGTGGTAAGGGGGGGGGGTTCGAAGAGAGGAGCGAGTGGAAAAACTTAACTGCGACTATTAATATACCGAAGGGGAATTTTCAGGCCAACTCTTCTTCTCGTAAGCGTCTATCTCTCTCAACTATAATAGTTTTACACCCGGGACACTGCGTTTGTTGACTTTAAAGCGTGCGAAGTAGGCCCGGTGGATTACCGTAATTAATTTTGAAAGGCAACATCGATATAATATTTCATTTCAACTATACCTGAAATAAAAAAAAAAGGAAATCACTGGGTTGAAAGTTCAAGTTTTTAGGCCGTGAAAGTTCCCAAAACTTACGGAATAAAGTTAATGGTGCAGTGTAGAGCTGTGGGGGGGGGGGGAGCTGAATGAGCGGGTTGAATTGGGAGCTGAACTCGACAAAGGTTTATTAAAGATTTCGTTTCATTGTTGTTTCTCCGTCGGCCTTTTTCTTAAAAGAGTGGAGAGGTCTTTAAATTGCTTTTTTTATTTATTCTTACCGGGTTTTCGTGAGTCTCAACTCGAATTCAGCTTTTTTTTTTCTTCTTATAAAATGACTTTTTTTTTGCGCCGCAGGAGTGAAATAAAGGAACTTAATAGGCGAAAGAGAAGCTTTAATTAGAGATTTTTTTTAAAGCATTGTTGAGAAGAAGGGTATACAGAAAAAGAAACAAGGAAGTAAAAATCCAATTTAAGATTTCCAGAGATAATTTTGCTTATTGAAACACCCCCCTCACCATCACCGATTCCCGCTTACGTAGTAACGTTGGTTTGCTTAATTTTAACTCCATCGGTGGCTAACAAATCATAAGAGTTTGCTAAAAAGAAAAGTGTAGCACACTTTTGTGTTGCAAAAAAAAAGGACCATTCCAACTTTAACTACTAATTGTTTTTCTCCACAGCGGTCATATTGCACCAACAACCGTAAAAATGGCCTGAATAACGTTCAGTTTCTAGCGAAAAACCATCGAAACACAAGTTTATTTACTATTTTGCTCTATAGGCAAAGGTCGAAAGGGCCCCTGACAAATGAAGAACTCTCTATCTTGAAGAATGATATGACTCGATTTTTGGCAAGATTCTCGTGTTTTTGTGAATGGCACAGTTGAGATGAACAAGATAGGGAGAACGGCTGGGCAAGAATCCAATGAATGAATTAACTGATAGCGAGACAAAACTTTAGTCTTCTCTCGCGTATACATCAGGAAAGAGCTTGATAGTGGAAGGAAGGCGTCGAAAAGACAAAGGACTGAAGAGTTTTAGTAATTCAATACCAACAAATTCATAGCAGTCGCCTTCATTTTACGAGGGACTTTGTTTTCCAGTCGGTGCTTCCGATATGGGTTGATGAATACGAATGATTTCCACACTAACAATCCAGGCCTTCGCGCCCTTAATTTTGCCAAATCAGTTTACTTTCGATGGTTTAAATAAACAAATTGCCTTCGGCGCACACACATTATGGAACACAACTACAAACTGAACATCTCTCATACTAACTGCCCCCTCCCCATCACAATCGTACGTTATGATAAATCAAAATACACGTATTCACGGTGCAGACAGCCATCAAATTGATAAGCAGCATTAGTAAAACCTTGTATAGTTTTAGAGCTATATCCGTGATAATTACGGGCATTATCGCGCGTTCCACCATTCTCTTTTTATGCGCCCCCCCCCCCCACCCACTACACCTTACACCTGCCCATTTTCACAACACCAGCGAAAACAAATAAATTAGAACCATCCCCCCCCCCCCACACACACACTGCAACCCCAAGCGCACCAAGAGTCTTCTTTACCATTAAACCTCACTAAATAAGGCAAACGTGGGTGAGTGTGTGTGTTTATACTCCAGCGCACTTCACCGTCGTGTCCACTAATTTTCCAGGGACTCATTTTGCCTTGTAAATTAAAATACTGGAGAGAAGAGAAAAGGGTTGAAAGATAGCCTGGAGGCGTACAAGAGGTGCTTTACAGTTTGTGAGAGGGTGATGGTGATGGTGGGCCGGAGAGGGGGGACGTTAATTTTCTCATTAAAATCGATTACACTGCTAATCCTTGTTATCTCACTGGGAGAGGAAACTGTAGGGCTTTATTTATTGTGAATTTTTTTTTTTTTGTTTACACTTGCTATTATTAACAGAAGCGTTATCATTTAAATTGAGTGGTTCTGGTTCACTTGAACTTACACGAACGCGTTTATTAAAATGAAAGAATTGAGAAATTTCCGCTCCCTCGCGGTTAAAATTTAAAGGACACACCATTTACGATGCAGCATTCAGGCGAACATTACGAGAATACGCTAATTCGCCGCTAATGGAGACCTTCTCCGAGAAGGTCTCCACTTTTTTCTTAAATTTAAGCCGTGAATTGGATATTTTTCTCGAATTCAGTAGCGAAATAGCGAATTATTCGCGAAGTTTCGGCGAGAGATTCGCCGCGCGGAAGTACACTGAATATCTTCTTTGAAGGCAGAATCGTATTCCGATAGTAAAACGAGAGGGAGTTATTCGACCCAATTTTTGTCGCCGTGGCACGTCATTGCTGTCTTGAGCTGACGGTGCAGCCTTTCCACTAGGCCGTTAGCTGCCGGACAAATGTCACTGCCGAAACTTTTCGTTAAGAGTGTGAAACAGTGAAGAAGTGAACTGGGGACCACGGTCGGTAGTTACTTTTGAGGGTATACACCGAATCGACTTATCCATGTGGACACGAAGGCATTTGCAACGTTTAAGGCCGATGACTTCCGGCCAGCGTACTGTCACTCGGTCGATGCAAGTGAAATAGTGTTTCATGTCACTTGAAAAGTGGAGAGGGCCAATGAAATCCAAGTGGATGTGTGAGAAACGAGACGTGGGAGTGTCAAAGTGACCGAGTGGACATGACGCGAGACTTTCGAGCGCTGGCAGGCGAGACAGGAACGTGTCCAAGCGGTAACATCTTTTCTTATCGATTCACGATGAGTTTTGTGGTCGCGCAAACACCAGGATGGCTGAGGTTGTGAAGTTGGACGAAAATAGATCGACGTAAAGGCGTTGGAACGAAGGGGCGAGGACAACCAGTTGAAGTGTCACAAACGATTTCGATGTTCTTTTCCGGGGACCGTGAGTTTCTCAAGATTGAGCGAGGATTCTGATGATTTCCAAGTTCGAAGTCCTTCGTCCACTTTTTGTGACTGCTACACGGCTTCGTAATCGAAATGGGTGGATGATATGGAATCGACGCGAGAGAGATTGTCGGCTACGGTGTTGTCAGATACGGAATGGGGGGATCCCACCATCGGGCCGGCCCCCTCCCTGATACGGTGCGATGGTGGGTTGGGTCGGAATAAGGCGCACCGTGTGCGGTGGGGAGTCCGTTATAGGACACACCCATTGGACATGCGGGGCCGAATACGACCCCGTGGACAAACAACGGGTTAGGGGCTGTCCTGAGTCCGGGACAGAAGGAGGTGGCGTCTCCTACCTCCTCCAGCTATTCCTCCCCTCCCCCCCAAGACAAGGTGTTTGGTCAGTACCTAAGGTCTGCAAGCCCACAGGGGGCAAAGTGTGCTTCAAACGGACCCCCAGGGCACCGGCCGATCCCCTGGTGTTATAAGGCTTACCGCACGCCTCGGCGCTTACGGCATGCAGGGATCTGCCGGTGGTGGATATAATTATATTACCCTGGCTTTTGACTAGACCTTGAAGGGCTCACCCAGAAGTTTATATGAAGAACTCGGAGGGGGCTCAGAGAACCTTCCGTGAACGCCGCCCAAAACACAACATTGATGGGACCAAAGACGTACTGTGGAGGGCAATTCTAAGGAGCATACCCGCCGAGGGGAGTTTTTAAAAAACATACCCTCGGCGGGCCGTTCTAAACAACACACCCTGGTGCAGGGGCTTATCTCTTCAAGTGCAATGCACTCGGCGCGCGCTATCTCGTCATCCTTGTCACTCTCGTACTCAAGGGTCCAGTTAGCGATTAACACTTATCGCTTCCAAGAAGCGACGATCTCTAACCTTATTAAGAGGAGAGAGCTATCTTCGCTGGGATCAGCATTTCAGGGCTTACCACGCCTGATATGTTCCGGCCAGCGAGACACTAGATGAGGACCTTCTTAAATACGGTGAGAGCGACTCTTTAGACTCGATCAACCGATCCAAGAGCGGCACAATAATCCAATTAGGAGTCCGTGCCTGAGGCGTGTGACATGCCCCTGCTTTTGGATGGTGGAGGTTAAAAAAAAAAAAAAATTGGGCCAATCTGCTTGACGAGGGGAAACTATTTTTGAAAAGAAGCCGAGTGGTTGCCAGGCGTTGTCGACTTTTTGCTGAATGACGGCAATGACAGCGCGGTTGGAGACGTTCGTAAATAACCCCAGTTCTGCTCCTGTGACGGGGGGGTAAGCGAGTGAGACATCAGACGTCAATTTGTCTTTCCAGGCTTGAAAAGCTTGCTGGAGAGACGGCGTCCAATTGACAGGAGTTGAACCTTTAATGTCCGGACCGAGAAGGTCATGAAGAGGGGCTTGTATTTCAGCTGCCATCGATACGTGTCTTCTGTAAAAGTCTAGCATGCCAAGGAAACGTCGGAGACCTTGGACATCGGACGGCTGGGTGAACGATTGAACTGCTGAGATGCGATCTGAAGGAGGAGAAATAACGTCGGAAGAAATACGATAGCCGAGAAACGTGACTTCATTAACGGTAAAGATGCTTTTTGAAGTGTTGATGACTACGCCGTAGTGGGACAGGCGTTTGAAAAGTGCCTCGAGGTGAGCTGCGTGTTCTTCCGAGGATCGCGAAAAAAAAAAAAAGAACATCGTCGATGTAGACGTAGCAGAAATCGAGCCCTCCGATTACTTCGTCCATAAAACACTGAAACGTCTGAGCGACGTTTCGCAAGCCGAAGCACATGAAGGGAAACTCGAATAAACCGAAGAGTGTTGAAATTGCTGTTTTACAGATGTCGGACGAGTGAACAGGGATTTGCTGGTAGGCTTTAACCAAATCCACAAGCGAAAATATTGATAGCGACGAAAACATCGCTAATTCGGGTTAAACTTGAGAGAAAATTGCAAACCCACCATTGAAACGGCGAAAAATGGCCCTCGAGAATATAAAAAAGAGAATAAAGATGCTGAATTCTTTGCAAAATCAGCATAAAACGCTATTTCACAGTTTTTAAATTGAGAAAAATTGCTGATTTCCGGATAAAATTAAGGAAAAACGTCTATTCGCGATAATTAAAATAATTGAAGTCACTAATTCGCGGATGAAACTGAGAAAACGCAAATCCGTAGCTTCTGAAACATTCAGGGCCTCAAACAGAAAAACAGCGCTACTCCATAGCAGAAAGTTGAAAAAATTGCTTACGGAAGGCTAAAATCAAAAAATCAATGCGGCCAAAGTGAAACAAAATTACTAATTATCGCGCATAAATGTAACAAAAACACTAATTTTCAGCTTAAATTGAGAAAAAGTGCTAATTCGCTGCTAAAAATTGAAAAATCAGCAACTGAAAAGGAGGAAAACCTCAATTTGTGGCTATAATATAGCGAGAGAAACGCTACTGTGCTGCTAAAATTGAGAGAAAGCGCTAACCAGGTAAATCACTGAGTCATGGCTTAAATTGAAAGAACGAAAATCAGTTCAAGCGCTCAAGGCGCGCAAAAAACGCTAATTCATAGCATAAATTAAAGGAAAATGTAAAAAAAAGCAGCTAATTGAGCTTCCGCTGATTTAATGCGCAAAATCGTGTAAGTTTCGAACGGGATAGCGAGCGGGTACAGTATAAGCGTTGAGAGCGCGGTAGTCACCGGAAGGTTGCCAGCCACTACCAGTTTTTTTTTGGCACGATGTGGAGAGGAGATGCCCAGGGACTGTCCAAAAGGCGTGCCGTTTCTTCTTCTAGCATTGCTTAGGATTCTTTTTTTGGCAACATTCAAGCGTTCTTCGGTTAAGCGACGAGGACGACAATGAATGGGAGGACCGGGGGGGTTGTATTTATAAAATGCTTCGTCGAATGTTTTACTTCACGTGGGAGTCCAAGTGGTCGCGTGATGTCGGGAAAACGGGCTAGTGAATCGGCGAATGGGTGTGAGCAATCAACCGCTTTGACGCTGGTGAACGAGTGGATAGGTTTTGAACAGGCGACGAGAGAAGACGTTGTTTCGGCTGAAGGTGTCGATTGCACCACGTTAGCGATGGGGTTGGTAAAAAACTGTACCTCCACGACTTTGTAGGCGTTGGTGGCCAGATTGCCGATTGGGAGTTCTTGTTGAACTTGCAGAATGGCTTGAACTTGCGATGGCAAGCGTTGCAACCACAAATTGCGAATGAGTTTGTCCTCATCAACCGTCTGATCAGCGAGGGACCGAAGGCGGCGAAGAAATTGTGAAGGGGTTTGATCGCCGAGCCCTTTTCTCTGCCGACATCTCTAGCGTCTAATTATCCTGCGAAATATTCAATTTTGTGGCTTTTTAGGGCTAAGCTTGAAACTCACAATTTCGCGGCTGATTATTCACCGAAGCTTTCAATATCGTTGTCAACGAGTACGTAGCCCTGAAACTTCAAAATGTATTTTCTATTATGTATGTATACCACGAAACTTGAAAATTAATTGTGCGTCCCCCCCCCCTCACGGCGTTGAGTGGTTTTGTCACGGGAAGTAGCCTTCGAAAACGCCACCTGATGCATCAATGTAACATTGATGTGAACGATAAACGAAATGCATTGGCCCTACCTTCTTTAGGGAGCGGTAATATAAAGCTTTCCTCCTCGTTACCAGGGGTGGACAAACATACCTTGCCCCTCCCACCCCCCTTGAGAATTCCTTGCCATATTGTGTGCTATATACATTTTCCTGGATTATTCCCCCTTCCGGTATCCACCTAACACTTTTGGACGCACCCCCACTACCACGAATAATTCCCCCCATCCTGATGAATTTTTAAGCTCAATATTGAAAAATTCGCTAATTAGCACAGCGTAGAGAAAAACTCTAGTTTGCAGCGCCAAATAGGGAAAAAAACTATCGCGGCTGAAAATGAGTAAAACCTCAGTTGTGGGTCTAAAATTGAGAAAATCCGCAAATACACAGCTTAGAATCGCTTCTAAGCAGCTGAAAATCGGTAGCAAGATAGCGGCTAACTCGCGGGTAAAATTGAGGAAAAATCATACAAAGTCCGCGGATGAAGTCGGCTTGTATGACTAAAATTGAGAAAACCGGAAAATTCATGGCCATAAGTAAACAAAAACAGAAACAAAGAAAAACACTGATTCGCTAAAAACGCTAATATATGACGAAAAGTAAAACAAAATTCTTGATACGGTGCTAAAATGTAAAAGAACCCGCTAATTTGAGGCTAATATTTGAAATTCAATAATTAACTTGTCTAAAAATTAAGAGAATGGTTAATTTTCAGCCCAAATTCGCTGTCAGATATGGAAAAATTGTCAACTTGCTACTAAAATACCGGAAAACGTTTGTTCGTGACTAAAATTAACAAAATTCACTATAATTCACGGCTTGGAGGAATAGCCACTATACGCTGCTCAAATTAAGAAAAAGCGTTAATTCGCACCTAAAATTAAAGAAAATCACTAATTCGCGGTTACAATTGAGCGAAAATTCCAATTTGCGTCAAAAATTGGAAATACGCTATATTTAACAGCTTCCGGAGGTGATTTTGTGGCTGAGAAAAAACGTCGATCGATGGTTACGGGTGATAAAACCCGCAAATTCGTGGCTAAAGCTGGGAAAGATTTGCTAATCCACAGCGTTTGGTTAAAAAAGAACGAAATTTACAGTTTCTAGCAAAATTTACAGTTTATACGACGAAATTGAGTTTCCAGGATGGAATTGACAATTTCTCGAACTAAATAAACAGTTTCCGGGACGCAATGTACAGTTTCAAGAACAAAGTCAACAGTTTACATGACAAAATTGAAAGTTCTAAGTACGAAATTTACAGTTTCAAGGACAAATTTGACAGTTTATGTGGTGAAATTGACATAGTTCGAGAGCTAGCGACCGGAAGAACATAGCCACTAAAGGTGTGCAAAATGATGGCATTTGACCCCCTACTTACGAGTCCGGAAGTCTGCCATGCTGTATCTGGGGCCTAAGGATTTTATAGCTAATAAAAGTCCTTAATTTGGGACATGAATTTAACCAGAAGAACATAGTCCGGAAAATAGTCTAATTCGAAAGGTTTTATGGAGCTGATTACGAATATGATCGACTGCCTGGGGCATTTGCCCTCTGTGGCTCGACAAACTCACGTAATTCGGTAAATTGTATTTAACCGGAAGAACACAGTCCTGAAACTGGTCTTGTTCTATAGGTTTTGTGAAGATAAAAACCTTTCGAATGAGATTAGTTTCAGGACTATGTTCTTCGGGTTAATTGAAAGTTCCCAAGTTATGTGAGTTTAGCGAGTCACAGAGGGCAAATGCCCCAGGCAGACACCAGCAGACGATCATTTTCGTATTCAGCCACATAAAACCAGAAGCAAAAGAACATTTTCCGGATTTAGTTTTTCCGGTTGATTAATATCCCTGATTTAGGGAGTTTGACTGGCCACCGAGGGCAAATGCCCCAGGCAGACGGCGGCAGACGATCATATTCGTAATTAGCTCTATTAAACCTTTCGGATGAGACTAGTTTCACGACTTCATTCTTCCGGTTAATCATTTTCCCTCTGGGCATCCCCAGTAGCACAAAAACGTTCCTTGAACGTTCGCAAAACGTTTAACCTTAACGTTATCGTTCGCTGAACGTTCGGTTTCAAGTTCGCACTTGGCAAACCATGGTAGGTTTGGATTATAACGCTAACCTAACGTTCTCCAACGTTGTATGGACTTTCTTCGAACATTGTAATAATGTTTTTAGAACGTTATATCAACGTTCTTTGAACTCTGTAAAAACGTTGTTTTAAATTCTCCACAATAATTCATGATACTTAGAACTTTTATTGAACTGAAAAATGAAAAAAAAAAAATCATCGGTTCACGCGCGAAAGGTGCGGTGGAGTGCGAACTTAACTCATTAGTACTGCCAATTCTGAAAATGGCTCAGTCTTCAATTAACTCCACGACTAAAACCTTAAACGAGGACCATATTTATAGTTCACACTAGCGCACAATTTTAAAAACAGTTCAAGTCATACACTTCATCCTCGGAACGGGCAGTACTTTAGCCATTCTTTAATCGGCTGCACATCCTGAATCACCGCGTCTCTACACCAAATCTTTGCGGCGCCTGCAATAATATCAACTTTGATCAGGCATCGAACAATTGACGACACTGAATAGCTTACCAAGTATTGCTTGGCTTTCTTTTTACCCTTTCCTATGACCAGTTGAAAAACTTGCCCACCTTCCTGGTGAAAACGTCAGCCATCATTTGAGTGACGGTTACTTTCACGGACGTTACGCGCAAGGACAGACAAATCAGTGAAATGTAAACAAATATATATAGGTTCATACTCAGGGGTGGGCAAAATACTTTGAAAATGTATTTTAAATACAAAGCCCAAAATACTTTCAAAAATTTATTTTAAATACTGAAATACAAGTACTTTTTGAATTGTATTTTGAATAAAATACAAATACAATTTAAAATTCTTTTCAAAAATTCGATTTCGATGGCAGATAGTGCGAAATAAATAATTCAAAAATATCAGGTCCTTCAAAAGACAAGTTGACAAAATGTAGCAGCGCGAAATGGCGCTGCGCCGCGATGCGCAAAAAAAAGTAGACAAGTTGTCACCAAGTACTTAGCACCGAACCGGCGAGCACTGGTGGATCGTGAGCTGAAAAGGAGGTGAGGTCACTGGAGGACCTATATAGGGGCCCGGGGCGGAAATCTTCAAGAGGCCCCTAAAAGTCTCTAACTATACATAAAACCTCTCTTGGTAACCTCTAAGGCCTTTTACTAATTTTAACCATGGTCTTTTCCATATATTGTAGGCAAATTACCGCTATTTCCACAGTCTATCCGCTAAACAGCGCTTATGCCAAGTATAAACTGCGAATTTCTCCATTTTAACCGCGAATGAGTGCGTTTTGTCAACTTTAACCCTTTGAGGTCTATGGGACACATGTGTCCCAGGAAATCAAATAATTTTGATCATTTTTCTAATTAGGAAAACACGTTATATTTGTATCGAACATTGACACTTTGTCAATGGCATAGTTGATGCTTATTTTTCACCCTCAGTCCTAATCTGAAATATGCTCTATTCATATTTATTTTGTAATTTATAAATCCCATAAAATTGCATTCCTGCATTTTTATTGTTTTATTACGATAAATCTAAAAAATCAACGTAAACCCAAAAATAAACTGTACACTAAACATTACACTTGTACATTAAACACTAACATTACACATTACCCATTATACATTACACATTAACATTGTACATTAAACTGTACATTAAACATTACACTTTTCAAAGGAAGGATAAACAATTGACTAGCCATTTGAAGCATTGCTTGCAGCAAAAAGCATCAACATTTTTGCTGGGACAAATATGTCCCTGTGGACCGTTGCGGAAAATAATTCAGGTTTCAACTCGGTGGTGCTCCCTCTCTATCTTGGCCGGTTGAGCCCGGTCACTCCGATGGTTGCCGTTTTTCACACCATCAAATTATTTTTGGGCGCATGTACGTTTTTTCCAAACGACCAGTTAGCACATTATTTTATTGAAAATGTCCAAAAAATGTTTCGAATATTTGATATGGCAGATCAGGAGATACGAAAATTTTTGTTTGTCGAAGAAAAAAATGAAGAATACGACCGAAAATCGCTCAATTAGGAGGACCAACAATAATTCTTACATAAGAGATATTGATATTAGGGATGAGGACATACTAGAAGCTTTTAGTCTCAGTCAAAAGCGTCAAAAGATTTCAGTGAGCTCGCATATCTTATTTTGATGCAGTCCAAACTGTGCATGGAACAAAAGGGAGCCATTTTGGTGTACATACGGCGCGTTTTTACTGAACCGACATCCGTATCGCTCTAGTATATGTATATGTATGTTCGCCACTTTATAAACATACAGCGTTTCCGAAGTGCACCAAATGCTGCATTTCAGCAGTTCATTCCCTCCCGTCCTCTCAGAGTGGAATCATATAGGTATGAATGGAAGGGGGGTGGAAATGAACTGCCCGGTCGCATAATTGCATGCAAATGGGAAACGCTATTACATTATTTCTGATAAAACCGTTTTCAAATAAGTATACACAATAGATGTTTTCTTTGTTTGAAAAAGTTCCTTTCAGGTCCATAGGGACACATTTGTCCCCTACCCCCACTCCCGACGTAAATTTGTAAAAATCACTTTTCCAGCAAAATTGTGATATGTGTGATCGTAACTAATGAAAAATGCAAAAAAAATCAAAATTTTTCACGTTGCCGCCTCATGAACCTCAAAGGGTTAACAGTAAATTAGCGCTTTTCGCCGCAAATTAGCAACTGATTAGCGGGGTAATCCCCCCCTCCATCATAATACATAAATATGCGCTTTTCCCCAACTTTAGCAGCAAAGTAGATTTTGTATCCTGTGAATCAGCGATGTTTCTTTATCTTTCCTCGAGTTGGCGTTTTCCACAATTGTAGCTGCAAATTAACGATTTTTTCTAGCGGTTTACTCAGTATGAGCTGAAAATTACTCAAAATTAGCCGTAAAATTCTCGAAATGTTTACCACAAATTAGCATTTTTTGTTCACCGTAACCATACACTGCAGAATAGCGATTTCGTCTCAGTTTTAGCCGCGAATTTGCAAGTTTTTCACTCATAGCCATGAATTAGCGCTTTTTCTCAATTTTAGCCTCAGGGTCTCCCGAGGAAGCCGCGAATTAACGTATTTCCAATTTTTGACGCAAATTTAAATTCGTCTTAATTTTAGCCGTAAATTAGCGCTTTTTCGTAATTTTAGCAGTGCAGTAGATATTTCTAGCCCGTGTATTAGCGAATTTTGTTCATTTTAGCCACGAATTGGCGTTTTCCGATATTTTTACTGCAAATCGGCAATTCTTCCATTTTTGACAGTGAATTAGCACTTTTTGTTTCAATTCAGGCTGAAAATTAACTTTTCTCTTTATTCTAGCCAGAATAATTAATTATTTTCTCTATATTAGCCGCAAATTGGCGGGTTCTTTTAAATTTTGGCACTGCATTAGTAATTTTTTTCAATTTTAATTATATGTAGAAAAGGGCTTCATTTCAGTTCCAGCCGCGAATCAGTGTTTTTTCTTTTACTTATAACCATGAATTTGCCGTTTACCTCAATTTTAGCCACAAAGTTGTCGTCGGAAGGCGGAATTAGAAATTCCAACACACTTTATCCGCGATTATTTTCCTCAATTTTAGCCGTAAATTTGCGTTTTTTTTAACTTTAGCTAATTTGAAGCGTTTCTAATCTGTGAATTCGCGAATTACCTTAATTTTTCAGCCACGAATTCGTGATTTCCTCAAATTTTAGCCAGGAATAACACTGTTTCCCAATTTGAGCTGAAAACGAGAGTTTTTATTTATTTATGACAGGCTAATTATTGTGAGTTTTTTGATATTAGCAGTTTTTTTTTTTGTTTTTTTTTTTTTTACACTTCTCACGTTGGCATTTTTTCAGTCCCACGATGGCATTTTTCCATCAATTTTTGCTATGGATTAGCGTTTATTGTTCAGTTTAGCCTCGAACAGAAGCTACGCATTTGCGTTTTGTCAATTTTTCAAGGTTTAGTGACTTTGTGGGTCGCGCTCTCTTCGGTATACAAAATAATGGCCAACGAAAAATCTAGAGATCTTTTTCATAAGGACAATGAAAAATTGGGAAAATACGAACTCGCGATCAAACTGACTTATGTTGTTTTTTTAACATAATATTTGTTTTTTTTAAATAAAAATTGAGGTTTGTTAGCTGTTGGCACGCTACAACTTTAACCAATTTTGGCCACGGGTTAGCGCTTTTAATCAATTTTAGCAGTGCAGTAGGGATTGTTTCGTTTGTATTGGCGATTTTCCTCCATTTTAGTCACGATTTGGCGTTTTCCTCATTTTCAGCTGCAGTTTAGCCATTTTTTAGCAGCCAATTAGCACTTTTTTCTCAGTTTGAGTTGAAAATTAGTGATTTTCTTAAAGTTGGCCCCGCTAATTATTATTTTTGTCAATTCTAGCCGCGTAGTTTTTTCAGGTTTTAGCCCGCGTGAGCAATTTTTGTCTACGGATTGGGGCTGTTTCTCAGTTTGAGCTTCGACTCTTTCAGAAGCTATACAGATTTTCGTTTTCTCAATTTCAGCCGCAAATTATTGATTTTTCTTCATTTCAGCTGTGAAATAGCGTTTTCTGATAATTTTGCAGCGAATTAGCACATTATCTATTCTTTTTTTTATTAATAGGCGATTTTTCACCATTTGAGTTGTGAATTGGCCATTTTGGTCCAGTTTAAACTCGAATTAGCGTCGTTTTTCGCAATAATTGCCACGAGTTTTGTTTACTTGTACAGCTTTGTGTACTTGTAGGCTAGGGCTCTGTATGATCCATTTTTGTGCCAAGTTTCCATCCGCTAGCATCATTTTTGCGGCAGTTGTGCTAACAAGGAATTCGGAACTTCCACCTCCCACCATGAATACCCTTCCCGCTCCACTTTTTCGAAAAATGAAAACGTCAGACGAAGGCTGTTATTACACCGAGATTTTGTGCCAAATATGATGTCACTAAGTTAGGTTATACTGTTGAATGGCGGCGAAGAATAGGAAACTAAAGAACGTTGAAATTAAAAGTATTTGTGTTTGTATTTGTATTTTCGTTGAGTGTGAAATACAAAATGCTTTTGAAAATGTATTTCAAATACAAAGCCCAAAATACTTTCAAAAATGTATTTTAAATACAGAAATACAAATACTTTTCCAAAAGTATTTAGATACAATTACAAAATACGTATTTTGTAATTAAAACACAAAGTATTTTGAATACTCAAGTATCTTGCCCACTCGTGTTTATAAGAACAGCGAACCCTTAAGAAGGCTAGATCGATGGAAGGAATTCGGTGGCTCAAAAAAGTCGAGACTAAGGCAATGTGCACGACGAACAACAAAAATACACAAAGCTTAATAATTATTAAATCATCAAAATCAGGAGCACATGGGTGACGGGGAGCAGTTTAACACACTTAATTAATAGAGAATAAACTAAATGAGAAGAAATGAGGCTGATTCTATTTTAATTCGAATAGAAGGAGAGTACTTTGTTTTATGTGGAAAAGTTCAGGGGCGGAGAGACTATTCCGTTCGTATTACGGCTCCGTCCCTTTGTCAGTCCCAGACTACTCCGAGCAGCATGAGATTTTGTAACCTCGCGGGTTATCATGTGGAATAACAGGGGAAAGCTGTTGTACAAGTGACTGTTTTTATATTTTTGGCGCGAGCCGGAAACCGTTGATTGTTACTGTTACCTTTTGAGTTGTCCTAAGAAAAGAATAATGTGGTTCTAACCTTGTACGAAGAAAAGTGTGAATACAAGAAAAACGTATTTGATGCGAACAAATTTATTAATTCCCTAAATTCCAAGTGGTTATGGGCCCAGCATAAAAATGAGTAGTGCACAGAACGCGATCCGGCCAATCGAAAAACTCAAGGGGCGTGAAAATTATGGAAACTGGAAATTTGCCATGAGGGCCTTCCTGCAACTTGACGACCTGTGAGAAGTAGTCAACGGAACGGCAAAAAACGAGGTAAAAGACAGAAAAGCATTTTCAAAGATTATATTAGCAATCGAGGCAGTCAATTACTCGCACGTCTAAAACGCTACGTCAGCGGCAGAAGCTTGGGCGTCCCTAGAAAGAGCCTTTGAGGACTCTGGCCTAACGAGGAGAGTCGGACTTCTCAGATCGCTTGTGACTACTCGACTAGATCAATTCAAAACTGTTGAGGAATACGTAGACAAGATCATTACCACTGCTCACAAGCTCAACCAAATAAAGTTTAAAGCCGAACTCCGAATTATCGGCAATTTTGAGGAATTCTGGGATCAAACACCAAACCACTGTGAGGTATACACCGGAACAAAATGGGCTGGCCGAGAGAACCAACAGGTCAGTTGTGGAGAAGGCTCGGACTCTACTTTTCGACGCCCAACTGGGTAAGGAATACTGGGGAGAAGCCGTTTCAACTGCTGTTTATCTGTTAAATAGGTCTCCCGCCAAGAGAGTCGGAAAAACTCCATACGAGGTCGGGACCGGCAAAAAACCGGACGTCTCTCACCTTCGAGTCTTCGGTTGCAAAGCGTACGCTCACATGCTGTTATGAATCTGTTTCGACACATGTTTATGTTATTATTAAGGTTTTACAAATACGATAAAATATAGAAAGATTTGTCAGTGTAGATCACTCAACTAACGCGCGTATTTAGTACATAATCAAACATAATAGCATCTCCGAGTGTCCAAAAAAAGTAGAAGCAATTACTCAAATTGCGAGTCCTCAAAACGCCGAAGAGGTAAAAAGATTTCTGGGAATGAAAACATATTATTATAAATTCATTCCGAACGTTTCTTCAATAACGTTTCCATCGCGATGTCTTCTGAAGAAACATCAGCGCTTCACGTGGACTAGCGCATGTGACTTCGCCTTCCAAACATTAAAAGACGAAATTTCTCGCGAAAGGGTTCTCGTTCCGTTCGATCCAGAACTACCGATTACACTGGCTTGTGATGCTAGTCCGACAGGCGTCGCAGGCGTCTTATCCCACATCATAGACGGCACGGAACGACCCATAGCATACACATCACGTTCTCTAACTGCTGCTGAAACGAATTATAGTCAGTTGGATCGAGAAGCCGTCGCGATAATATTCTCGATTACCAAATTTTTTCACTACCTCTATGGTCGATCGTTCACCCTCATTACGGATAACGCCGCTCTCACCCGTATTTTCCACCAAAATTCAAAATTACCAGCGATCACCAGCGCAAGACTTCTACGGTATGCGACATTCCTCCAAAATTTCGACTATACAATCCAGCATAGGAAGGGAGAAGAACATTCAAACGCCGATTTCCTGTGTCGCTCAACGTCACGCACAGACTCTTTCACTGCTGACATGGCTATGGACATGGAACTACGCGATTTGAATAATCAAGTCGTACATCAAATTTCAACTCCCTCTCTTACTTTCGATCCTCTGAAAAGTGAAACTTCGAACGACGCTTTCCTCATTCGGCTCAAAAATGATTTATTGACTGGGAAGAATAGAGATCCCGCTTACTCTCTTCAAGACGGTGTTATTTTCTGGTACAATCGCATTGTTATCCCCGAAAAATTACACACGGCGGTTCTCAATGAATTACATCACACACACGTTGGGATCGTGAAAATGAAACAATTAGCCAGACGGTATTGTCACTGGAAAAACATAGACAAGGAAATCGAAAAACTAGTTAGTTCGTGCGCAGACTGTGCACTCATTAAAAAAAATCCGGCTAAGGCACCTCTGCACCATTGGGAAGATCCCAACGAGAATTTCGATCGAATCCATGTTGACTACGCTGGTCCTGTCGACGGTTGCCATCTTCTTGTTCTAGTCGATGCTAAATCAAAATGGCCTGAAATTCGAATGTGTCAAGATTATCCATCATCTCATTCCACTATACAGCTGCTTTCAGATATTATTGCGTTTCATGGTTTTCCCCGAGTTCTCGTATCCGATAATGCGTCGATCTTCAAAAGCGAGCTTTTCTCAGAGTTCTGCTCGGCACACGGGATTCTTCAAAAGTTTACCGCTCCAGGTCATCCTGCCACGAATGGGCTTGTTGAGCGTCAGATCCAAACAATCAAAAATAAACTCAATGCAATAAAGACTTCTACTCTACCATTGCGATCCAAAGTCAGAGAAATCATGCTGAAGCTCCGAGCAACCCCACTAGCAGACGGTATAAGCCCTGCCGAAGCCTACCTTTGGCGGAAAGTACGTTTGAAACTGGATGCGATATTACCTCACAAAGAGAATTCGAAGCCTCTAAGACTACCTGGAGTCCGTCAGTTTCAAGTAGGAGATAGAATTCAAGCTAGGTGGTACTCGGATAAACAGAACACATGGAGATTTGGAATAGTGGTAGCGAAATTGGGACATCTTCACTACAGCATTGAACTTGACAATGGTCGTACAATTAAAAGGCACGTCGACCAAATT
>CM075942.1:31083702-31108670 GCA_038030265.1 Corythucha ciliata | reverse complement strand
AAGTGGTTCCGCTTATCAGATTTCTCACGGATTTTTGATAATTGAAAAATTCTTGTACCCTACACAAACAATTCAAACTTCGATAACGACGTTATATTGTCGCAGAGGGCATCTTTTGGAGCTTCTAAAGTGACTTCAGCCAATTATGTGAAATGAAAACTTTTTTCTTTTTTTTTCTGCGAAAAAATATAACCATGATTGACGTGATTTGGCACAACAGATTATGAAAAAAAAGGGCAATTTAACGCTGTTTTCAACGGTAACCTCAAATTTTGATTTAACGTGAATTTTCAGGAAATTATGACCATTTTAGTGATGCATGGTCGGAACCACGAAAAAATGTAACATTGCTAAACATATTATAAACAATTCACACGTTCTCACCATCAGCTTGTCGTTCTTGTCACCATTGCCCCTCGTAGAGTGTTCCATTAGTGTCTTCCAAATCAGGAAAGCCATTTTGAACAACGATGGTTGCCTGGACGATCTTGTCCACCGTTTCCAGTTTAGCGATTATAGGGCGTCGAAAAATCCTAAACTTCGATGCCAAAATGTTAGCAACCTAAGGACGTACAGAAACTGGAAATTAGCCGTTTTTCTCAATTTCAGACGTATACTTGCCTGTTCAGCTTGCTCACCTAAACCAATGACAAGCCACAACGTGCCATTTTCGGATGCGCCTACGATCCCTAATAAAAACGTTTTTGTCCGGGGCTGGTGAAAAGGGACCTGAAAATCTTACACTTAAGCCAACACTTCAATTTAATATTCAACCAAAAAAAGCTTTCAATCTCGGATATTTTACTCCCTATGTTGCAATTTGACGGCTAACGTCAGATTTTGCGCGCTGTCGTAGGCGACTAGACCGGGTTACACAATCACTAAAAAGAAACCCAGAAACTTACAATTTAGTGAAAATAAAGACCATAAACAAGCATTTTCGCGTCCAATCAGTTCCAAATCTTCTTTTCACTATTCTACGTCCATGAGAATGAAACCTAAATAAAAACCCTAATTTTTCTAACTTTAAGATTTTCGGAGGCCCGGTGGTCTGCCCCTTCGCTTCTATTGAATTGGTCCCAAGCCCGCAAAAAGAAAGATCCGACCCTGAATGCCCCGTCCTCTCCATAAACATATGTTTCAATTCAAAGATTCCACAGTACCAATTGCAGAGTCATCACCTTAACACTCGCAGAAAACCTTTTAAGTTTCCTTACAACTTAAAGCAAGTTGTAGAATGATGAGTGGAAACTGTTGAATGGAATCATTGGTCACTCAATTAATTTATTAGTTTGGTACCTAGCATAATAATAAACAATCCCATATAAAATTAATCTTTACGCGACGTGAACGTCTCTACTTTTCATGAGTTATGAAAACTGCTGTACCAGAAGGGCAAGTGGCTTCGAAAGAATTCACACGAGCTCAAGACCAGCTGCTCCAACATTCATTGGCCTCAGATGAAGGAGTACGACCAGCCGAGGAATCAGATATCAAGTGACAAATTTGCTTAGAAAATGTTGCTACATGATTGCCTAACTAAGCCTTGTGAGCATAAGCTCAAAAGACTGTAGACGCTGTCTGCACAAATACAGGGTGTTTCAGGAGGAATGATCAGAACTTTAACCAGTCGTAGTACTAACAAGGATGAACCAAAATCACCATATGAACATAGGGTCGCAAACGCTTCGTTTCCGAGTTACAGGTATTTTTGTCATTTTTGGGTCAGACGTGTTTTTTTCGTCAAAAATCATTTCTAGTCCTAGCCATTCTTAACAGAACAATACCGATTACTTTTCTGAAAAGGCAGACATTTTAAGTTTAAGTAACGCTGTTGCAACTAACCGAACTAATGTTTAAGTATTTTCTTTTATTTCTTGAAAAAGCGAAAAAGTGAAAATTTAATTTTTACCATTTCCTTCAAAGACGAATCTTCCGAAGTCTTCGGTGGTAAAGATACAGTTAAATTATTGGAAAAACATACCAGGGTTGTAAGGTACAAAATTGTTTTTTTAATTTTAAAATCGACGCATTTTTGACTGAGATACCACAGCGAACGTTCAGAAATTTCTGATCAGATAGTCAAATTGAGCCACATTTCACCAAGCATAAAAAATTGAAAGCAGCTATTTCCGCGACAATCTTTGAATGTGCTCACAGAAATAATTTCATGAAACGAATATCTCATGTTTTCGCCAAATAATTAATTTATCCTCTCCTCCCCCGCCCATCACCTACACCTCAACAGTAACCAAAATCTTCCCGAAATGATGAAAATGAAAGTGATGAAACCCAAAGTGTCTGCTCTTTTCATAAAAATGTAATCGGTATTGTTCTGTTATGAATGGTTAGACCGCTAGAAATAATTATTGACGAAAAGAATGCGTTTAGCCCAAAAATGACAAAAATACCTGTAACTCGGAAATGAACCGTTTCCGACCCTATGTTCATATGGTGATTTTGGTTCGTCCTCGTTGGTACTAAGACTGGTTAAAGTCTTGATCATTCCTCCTGAAAAACCATGTATATAACAATCCCAATTCACTACAACATACGGCAAGACATTCTCAGCAGCATAAAAATGCCCATTACTTGCTTATTATGCCGATCGTTAGTTTTGAATGACAAAATCTTCGAAAGTACCGAAACACGACAATGACAATGACACTCTCGCAAAAACTGCCGCAAATTTATTGCACGTTTATACAAGCCTTTAAAGTTTGATAACAGGGTTTGATGGTAAACAAACACTAAAAAACTTACTTGATGGGGGATGAACTTCATAGTTTAAAACTTCAAGTTTGCCCTCAAAATGCCTGGTACAAATGCAAGTTCCCCTAGTGATATTTTCCAAGGACTAGAATTTTTCGCCCTTTCTTTTCAAATGGCACACGTTACACTGACAAATATAAAAATTTTCCTCCTTTGGGACCTACTCATTAACAACCCACAAATACACCTGGTATAATTAAGAGACAAGAAAAACCTCACTGAAGTGTCGTAGCCCGGGACACGAGTCACTATTACACACCCCAATACAACAATATTTTTCCATTTTTCGGCAATAAATCACAAAAATTCAAGTAAACTCTCGATAACAATACTGATAAACAGACCTAAAGGTAATAACCTAATTCCAAAAAAAACAACCGGAGAGAGACAGAGTGAGAGAGAAAAAAAAAGATGAAAGTCGGACATGCGCTAAAATCTCTTTTTCACAAATTAAAACATCCTATTTCGATACCATAATTTGTTTGTTTTTGTTTTCATTAATAGGTATTTTCGCCAACCTAAAAAAGCTACAAAACTTACCAATTTAAACATTGTTACATAGTAACATGTGTTCAATTGGTTTAAAAAACTACACATATTGCAAATTTTGTAACTCGTGTACATTAGGAAGGTCACCCAAAAAGACCGATTGTTTGACCATCCCTCATACTCTTTGCTCCCGGATTTGTTTAAGCAGAACTTCTTTCCTCTTTTACTCCCCCCCCCCCCTAGCTTTTCGAGAAATCTCAATGGTAATCAAGGGTTTTTATTAAAATAAATTTTGAGCCAAATTTGCGAGCGCTAAAATGAGACGTTTAACGATATTATACACTTGCACCCCAAGAGGACCACCCCCTCCCGATTCACTTTTTCAAAAAAAATTAAATGGGAATCAAAAACTACTTTAACATGGAGTATACGTACCAAATATGATGATTCTAGAATAAAGTAGTGATTTGAAGTGATTTTTTTTTCCAATTCAACCCTTATTCCACCCCCACTACCTTGTCCCATTTAGCCCAAATGCAATACCGACAGGTGTCTTATGACTACTGATTTTTGTGCCAAAGCGCGTTCCGCTAAATTGATTTCTTCGAGAGTTATCGTGCTAACAACACCACACACTCACTTCCACCCCGGGGGCAACACCCCCTCCCCCTCGACTTTTTCAAAAAATTAAAATGGGAATCAAAGGCTACTCTAACATGCAGTATACGTACCGAATATGATGCATCTAGAATCAACTGGTGAATTTTAGTGATTTTTTGACCGTTTCAACCCCTATTTTCCCCCCCTCCAACTTGACCGATTTGGCTCAAATGCAATACCGACCGGTGTCTTATGACTACTGATTTTTGTGCCAAAGCGCGTTCCGCTAAATTGATTTCTTCGAGAGTTATCGTGCTAACAACACCACACACTCACTTCCACCCCGGGGGCAACACCCCCTCCCCCTCGACTTATTCAAAAAATTAAAATGGGAATCAAAGGCTACTCTAACATGCAGTATACGTACCGAATATGATGCATCTAGAATCAACTGGTGAATTTTAGTGATTTTTTGACCGTTTCAACACCTATTTTTCCCCCCTCCACCTTGACCGATTTGGCCCAAATGCAATACCGACCGGTGTCTTATGACTACTGATTTTTGTGCCAAAGCGCGTTCCGCTAAATTAATTTCTTCGAGAGTTATCGTGCTAACAAGAAAACGGCCATAAAGATATAAATAAATATATATATATATAAAGAAATATATAGAGATATATATATATATGAATTCCGGAGACCACTGAATTCGTGTTCTAGGGGTTCTGAAACGTGAAAAAAACATGACATGACCCATGTTTGCCACCATCACGACGAGACCAATAGTGCATTTTGACATAAATGAAATGCACTAATATTCAATATAGAAAAAAAAATTTCGCTCCGGCAGCTGGCGGTCGGAAAGAGTGCATTTCATTTTGTATACGGATACCCTAAGCCGTCCCAGAAGTAGTAATGTTGAGACCATGATTTTTTTCGTTTGTTTGACACTCCCTCGTACTGTTTGCTGCCGGGTTTGTTTAAGCTGAACTTAATGGGAATCAAAGGCTATTTCAAAATGGAATCATCATACCGAATATAATGCTCTGGAATCAACTGGTGATTTGTTGTGATTTTTTACCATTTCAACCACTATTTTCCCCCCTCCACCTTGACCGATTTGGCCCAAATGCAATACCGACCGGGGCCTTATGACTACTGATTTTTGTGCCAAAGCGCGTTCCGCTAAATTAATTTCTACGAGAGTTATCGTGCTAACAAGGCCTCACACTTACTTCCACCCCGGGGACATCGCCCCCTCCCCCTCGACTTTTTCAAAAAAATAAAATTGGAATCAAAGCCTACTTTAACATGGAGTATACGTACTGAATATGATGCTTCTAGAATCAACTGGTGACTTGTAGTGATTTTTTGATCATTTCAAGCCGTATTTTCCCCCCCACCTCCTTCACCGATTTGGCCCAAATGCAATACCGACCGGGATCTTATGACTACTGATTTTTTAGATAAAGCGCGTTCTGCTAAATTAATTTCTACGAGAGTTATCGTGCTAACAAGACCACACACTTACTTCCACCCCGGGGGCACCACCCCCTCCCCCTTGACTTTTTCAAAAAATGAAAATGGGAATCAAAGGCTAGTCTAACATGGAGTATACGTACCGAATATGATGCTTCTAGAATCAACTGGTGATATGATGCTTCTAGAATCAACTGGTGGTTTTTAGTGATTTTTTTACCATTTCAACCCCTATTTTCCCCCCTCCACCTTGACCGATTTGGCCCAAATGCAATACCGACCGGGATCTTATGACTACTGATTTTTTAGATAAAGCGCGTTCCGCTAAACTAATTTCTTCGAGAGTTATCGTGCTAACAAGAAAAAGGCCATAATATTTTATTTATATATATATATATATGAATTATGGAGACCACTGAATTCGTGTTCTAGAGGTTCTGAAACGTGAAAAAAACATGACATGACCCATGTTTGCCACCATCACGACGAGACCAATAGTGCATTTTTCAGAATGAAATGCACTAAAAACACGAGTTTTTGTAATAGACAATACGGACTTTAAATACGACATCCTAATTGGCCTAGATACTATAAAAGATTACAAGTTATGCCAAAGTCATGAATTAAAAATCACCCAGGCTAACACGGAACAAAAAAAGTACACCAACCACAACAGTGAACACATTGAAAGTTTGAAATAAAAACGGCTCATTTAGATGCTGAAAAAAAAACAACATATTTATGACTTAATTGACAAACACGGCACGCTATTCGCAAAAAACCAATACGATATAGGCACAGTGCAAAAACACGAAGCACATATAAAACTGGTGGAAGACAAATACATAGCGAAGAAACCCTATAGGTGCTCTTATGATGACCAGAAGGAAATTGAAAAACAGATTGGCGAGCTTTTAAACCACGGCATCATAGAGGAATCATGTTCACCATTCGCCACACCGGTCACGCTGGCGTACAAAAAAACAGGTGAAAGTAATAAAAAAGAAAAAAACAAGATTATGCGTGGACTTCAGGGAACTAAACAAACTTCTGGTTCCTGAGAGCCAGCCGTTTCCGCTCATTGATGACATAATAGCCAAAATCCGAGATTGCAGATGGTTTTCCGCCTTAGATATTAACATGGCCTTCTGGACCATAACTTTACGTACCAAAGATCGATATAAAACGGGATTTATTACCCAACACGGCCACTGGCAGTGGGTCGCCATGCCGTTTGGCTTAAAAACATCACCCGCAATTTTCAAAAGAATACTCTAGGGTATCATTTGACGGAATGGGCTAGGTGACTTCTGTTGTAACTACATAGACGACATACTCATCTTCTTTAAAACTTTAGAACAACACATCCGACATCTCGAGGCTCCAATGGAGGCAATCAAAAAGGAGGGATTCAAACTAAAGTTCATCAAATGCAATTTTGCCACTAATTCCATCCAATATTTGGGTCACGTCATAGAAAACAACGCAGTCAGACCTCTCAACGATAATTTAATAGCTATTAAAAACTTCCCTACGCCAAAAAATCAAAAAAACATTCGTCAGTTTCTGGGTAAAATAAACTTCTACCATAAATACATCCAAAACGCAGCAAAAACACTTGACATTTTTCACAATCTTCTTCGAAAAGACGTCAAATTCGCATGAACGCAACAATGCCAGGAAGCTTTTGAGCGAATCAAAACTTACCTAAAATCCTCCCCCGTGCTAGGCATTTTTGACCGAAACTTAACGATCGTAATTTATACTGATGCGAGCCTAGAAGGTATCGGAGCGATCCTTAAGCACCCTCAACCCGACGGAATTGAAAAACCCGTTGCTTACTTCTCCAAGAAGCTCAACGAGAGCCAAAAGAGACAAAAAGCTATCTACTTGGAGAGTTCAGCGATTAAAGAAGCCGTGAAATACTGGCGGTACTGGTTGATAGGCCGCCAATTTAAAATTATTACCGATCATAAACCTCTGGAAAATCTCAAATTGAAAGCAAGGGCAGATGAGGAGCTAGGCGATCTCGCAAACTATCTCTTACAGTATGGTTTCGACATAATCTACAGATCGGGATCCGCAAATGCAGAAGCGGACTGCCTATCGAGAAACCCAGTACTCGCAAGATGACCACGAACCACTACGCACAGCTAATCTGCTCGAGTTAGAGGAAATTCGGGATAGCCATGAGAACATCACTAAGGGAAAACGCGATATTTTAAAACACGGAATAATCTTGCGGAAAACTAGGACTAGAGAACAAATAATAATCGATAAGGAATACGGCTTACAACTCGTTCAAAAAGTACATCTAAAATACGTAGGGCCGAAACACATTATAAATACAATCAAAAATTATTACTACTTCCAGAATATGTACAAAGAAATTCAACACTTCTGTTCCACATGCACAATTTGCCTCAAAAATAAATATAGACACACACTAAACCCACAGGTTTCTTAGGCCACTTGGGTCCAGCAAGCGAACCCTTTCAAATAATGTCCATCGACACGATAGGGGGATTTGGAGGAAACAAATCAACTAAAAGGTATCTCCACCTCCTAGTAGACCACTTCACTCGCTTCGCATTTATATCAACGTCACCAAACCAAACTGCTAACGAATTCATAAAACTAATTAAAAAAGTGCAGAGCGACCATCAAATCGGCACGTTGCTCACAGACAGTATGCAGGCCTGAGCGCGAAAGACTTCAAGAAAACAATATGAATCATGTCTACACGGCCATCGATCACCAGCCTCCAACGGACTGAACGAAAGGCTGAATCAAACGCTTGTCAATAGAATAAGATGCAGAATAAACGAAACAAAACGAAAAATTGCATGGACCTCAGTAGTTAGGCAGTGCGCTGAGGAATATAACAATACAATACACAGCGTCACCCAATACACCCCAAATTACTTAATGAACGGTGTTCCACCACATGCAGCACCTAAAGAGTTTCTCGAAATCCCAAATTACCATCGGGACGTAAAATTAGCCTTCCAAAATTCGGTAAAAGCTCACGACGAAAACAAGAGACGATACGACTCCAAAAGAAAAAACGTTTCACTCACAATAGGAGACAACGTGCACGTAGAGAACGGGAACAGACTGAACCGTAAAAAGCTAGACGAAATACGATTGGGTCCGTTTCCCATCGTGAACAAGTTATCCAACTCGGTGTACCAGGTCAACGTAGGCTACAACGGTACCGACGTCAAACGCTTGTACCACATAAGTAAGATCATCAGGGTAAACAATCAAGGGTCGAACACACCCAACAACCACAGCTAATCTAAATTTCGATCATGATTGGTGTTCTGATTTCGGCATACGAAAGAAATAAATAAATACTATATAAATATAGCAAATTGAACCGACCTCGGATTCGTGTTCTAGGGGTTCTGAAACGTGAAAAAAAAGTATCGCAACCCATATGTGCGACCATCAGGGCGAGACCAATAGTGCATTTTTTGAATGAAATGCACTAAAATGTCCCAAAACTTATAATTTCGTGAAAATAACAACAAGAATTTTTAACTTACAACATACCATGAATTTTCATCCAGGAAACTTGCAATTTTGCTGATGATTGTGAATTTGTTCATTGATGAAACATTTTAGAATTTGGTCCTTGATTGGCTATCTCATAGTGTGTGGATTCAAAGTTACTTAGGTAGGTATTGAGTGTCGTATTTTCCATTATTAGAACGGATCGACAGTTTCTTTAGTTGAAATTCTCTGTACTTGGGTTACACATTGAACGTTGGAGGGCACCATTTCGTCATTTTTGGTCCTCAAATATGATCGCTAAAATACAAGAAAACATCCAAACATAATACCACGTGATTTTATGCACTATTGTCTTCAGGTTCAGGGAACTGTGATGTGAGTCGTTCGGGAAGTCGTTAAAATAAACGAGGTTCCGCTCAAAAAATCCTTATTCTTTGTTATGACGAAAAACATTTTTTTTTTTTTGTATCGGTCGGCAAGTTATAGCTGCCCACCCCCTTCCTACACATAATCATTGAAATGGAACGTCCAATAGCATCGAATGGAAGGTTGTAAGTCATTTTGATTTTAGAGGCTATTATAGAGCGTCGAAGACATTACACGGAGGATTATGTATGGTAAACGGTCACACATTGTTTCCGTTTGGAGTGTGACGGGATACAATGATTGGCAATGATCGGAGGGAGGCTAGCGGTGTTGCTTGTGTGGTGGGGGGGGGGGTTATAGGTCGAATTGACATTTTGGTTCGCTGTTGCTTCCTTTAATACTATATTATGGTCAGCAAGTTCCGGCTTTGCTATCAATCGCCGTATGATTTCGATTGGATTTTGTAAAACATGCGTTGTTGGGGAAACAAGAGGTGATTAATTAGCTACACGAACGTGTACTATTGAATGAGGTTGATTCCTAGTCTGATTAAAGCGATTTTGATGGAAAACGTTGTTCACCTAATCATGTTTTTTTTTTTGTTTTAAAGACAAGGCTTTAATTTGAAAAAAAAAGAAGAAAAGTTCTTTGGTATATTATAATGAAAGAAGAATAGCTCTATAACTGATGGTCTTCAAGCTTTAAAATTACGAGGGAAGTCTTGTAAATTGCTTCATTAGAAAATTTAACTCTTAAATTAGGATCCATTTCTCCCTCCTCGTTCTGAACAACTTTTACTTTTCTTTCCCTTCAGCGCGACAGAGAAAAGAACTTTCTTGGGGAGAGCAAGTTTTTCTTTAATGATTTTCACAAGTCGGCGATATATTTTTAGCTCACTAGAAATTAAAAGATAGAGGAAAACTGCAATCGTCTACACTTTATTAAGAACTTTACTACAAAGTTTCGTATCTAATTTCTTGAGTAATGTTGTGCGAGGGGGAAAGGGGTTACGTAAGCTCAGTATCAATAATGTAACGTAAAGTACATCAGGATGTTTTTTAGTATTCCCGCGAGAAAGGTTAAACATTTTATAGGGTGGAAAAGGCGGCTTTGGGATGATTTACGTCGCAGTCCTGCTATTACCTTTAATGCTTTTAAAAAACCAACCGAATAAATTTGAGAAAATTAATAAACTTCATCAGGCAGCGATGGAATGATTTTCAATCTGCGCACACCTCCTACTTCCACAACCCCAAAACCATCACCACCGTATAATTGAATCGATTTGAATAATTAAGATCCTATAAATGAATACTTGAGCCGTTCAGACGATTCACGTACTTCACAAAGGGATTCAATGAGACACACACACAGAACCTCGTCCTTATTAGGAGTAGGCAGGATATTTATTTTGATTAATTTCCCAGTATTACAGATATGTTTTCTTAAATGCCAGTAAACGAAAATTTTCAAGCCGCTAATGAACGCTTTTTCTCAATTTTAGCCACTAGTACATATTAGGGATTTTTTTCTTCAGAATTTTAGTCTTGTACAAGCGCTTTGTCTCAATGTTAGCTATGCGAATTAACGTTTTTTCTCCATTTTAGCCTCGTATTTGCCTGTAGCAGATAACACGAATTGGTGTTTTCTCAATTCGAATCGAATGATCGCTTTTTCTCAATTTTAGCCGAGAATTAGCGATTATCTTCACTTACTCAATATGAGTTATACTTTCTGAGCCACGCCCCTACCATAAAAACGGCACACTTGCGCGCCTTCTCCATTTCAGCCGCCTACATGGACCAACAGAAACTGAAGATTAGCATATTTTTTCTATTTTAGCCGTCAAGTTGCTTTGAGAAGCCAGGAATTTTCATATTGCTCTCAATTCCAGAAGGTGATCTGCTAGCTTCCATAATGGGAAATAGCGCTTTTCCCCGATTTTCTCAATTTAGCATCAAATGAAGGCTTTATGTCAATTTTAGCTGTTTAAGGACCTACAGAAACTGGTATGGGCATTAGCGCTTTTCGCCCATTTCAGACGCGGACGCGGTCGAGAAACAGAACAAACGGATAGGCTAGTCAGGATCTAGAATCGGCCTCCGCACACGCGGCCTCTTTGCGGCGCCTCTGTGATGGGGACGTCCTAATTTGCGGAAAATCAGTAATGCTTGCGGAAACGACATAAAAAATTATCCTAGGACGCTGAACATGCACACAGTTCCTACTTGCACTGATCCCAAGAAACTTTGTCCACAGTTACCCCGAGTTACCGAATAGTACTAGTACTTCTCCTCGAAGAGTAATTTGCGGAAACGATGAAAGCTTGCGGAAACGATATGTACAAAATTTGGAGGGCATTCAAACCACTCACAGTTACTTCTGATGTCTTTTAGCAGAATATTTGCTAACAGTTATGCCGAGTAACCGAAAATTACTAGTAGGTACTTCTCCTCGAAGAGTAATTTGCGGAAACGATGAAAGCTTGCGGAAACCATATGTACAATTTTTGGAGGACGCTCAAACCACTCACAGTGACTTCTGATCTCATTTAGCAGAATATTTGCTAACAGTTATATCGAGTAACCGAAAATTACTAGTACTTCTCCCCGAAGAGTAATTTGCGGAAACGATGAAAGCTTGCGGAAACGACATGTACAAAATTTGGAGGGCACTCAAACCACTCACAGTTACTTCTGATGTCTTTTAGCAGAATATTTCCTAACAGTTATGCCGAGTAACCGAAAATTACTAGTACTTCTCCTCGAAGAGTAATTTGCGGAAACGATGAAAGCTTGCGGAAACCATATGTACAATTTTAGGAGGACGCTCAAACCACTCACAGTGACTTCTGATCTCATTTAGCAGAATATTTGCTAACAGTTATATCGAGTAACCGAAAATTACTAGTACTTCCCCCCGAAGAGTAATTTGCGGAAACGAAAAAAGCTTGCGGAAACGATATGTACAAAATTTGGAGGGCATTCAAACCACTCACAGTTACTTCTGATGTCTTTTAGCAGAATATTTGCTAAAAGTTATCTCGAGTAACCGAAAATTACTAGTACTTCTCCTCGAAGAGTAATTTGCGGAAACGATGAAAGCTTGCGGAAACGATATGTACAAAATTTGGAGGGCACTCAAACCACTCACAGTTACTTCTGATGTCTTTTAGCAGAATATTTGCTAACAGTTATCCCGAGTAACCGAAAATTACTAGTACTTCCCCCCAAAGAGTAATTCGCGGAAACGATGAAAGCTTGCGGAAACGATATGTACAATTTTTGGAGGACGCTCAAACCACTCACAGTGACTTCTGATCTCATTTAGCAGAATATTTGCTAACAGTTATCCCGAGTAACCGAAAATTACTAGTACTTCCCCCCGAAGAGTAATTTGCGGAAACCATGAAAGCTTGCGGAAACGATATGTACAAAATTTGGAGGGCATTCAAACCACTCACAGTTACTTCTGATGTCTTTTAGCAGAATATTTGCTAAAAGTTATCTCGAGTAACCGAAAATTACTAGTACTTCTCCCCGAAGAGTAATTTGCGGAAACGATGAAAGCTTGCGGAAACGATATGTACAAAATTTGGAGGGCACTCAAACCACTCACAGTTACTTCTGATGTCTTGTAGCAGAATATTTGCTAACAGTTATCCCGAGTAACCGAAAATTACTAGTACTTCCCCCCGAAGAGTAATTTGCGGAAACGATGAAAGCTTGCGGAAACGATATGTACAATTTTTGGAGGACGCTCAAACCACTCACAGTGACTTCTGATCTCATTTAGCAGAATATTTGCTAACAGTTATCCCGAGTAACCGAAAATTACTAGTACTTCCCCCCGAAGAGTAATTTGCGGAAACGATAAAAGCTTGCGGAAACGATAAAAGCTTGCGGAAACGATATGTACAAAATTTGGAGGGCACTCAAACCACTCACAGTCACTTCTGATGTCTTTTAGCAGAATATTTGCTAACAGTTATGCCGAGTAACCGAAAATTACTAGTAGGTACTTCTCCTCGAAGAGTAATTTGCGGAAACGATGAAAGCTTGCGGAAACCATATGTACAATTTTTGGAGGACGCTCAAACCACTCACAGTGACTTCTGATCTCATTTAGCAGAATATTTGCTAACAGTTATATCGAGTAACCGAAAATTACTAGTACTTCTCCCCGAAGAGTAATTTGCGGAAACGATGAAAGCTTGCGGAAACGATATGTACAAAATTTGGAGGGCACTCAAACCACTCACAGTTACTTCTGATGTCTTTTAGCAGAATATTTGCTAACAGTTATCCCGAGTAACCGAAAATTACTAGTACTTCCCCCCAAAGAGTAATTCGCGGAAACGATGAAAGCTTGCGGAAACGATATGTACAATTTTTGGAGGACGCTCAATTCACTCACAGTTACTTCTTACATAGATTGCACCGATGGTACAAGAATCTGGCTCAAAATTTTCATTAAATGTTGGATTTTCGATGCTTTGGGAAAATAATAAAGAAAAATACAAGATAAGCAAAATAAGAAAGAGTTTACATAAATAAGATTAGGTCTTTTCCGATCAGTATTTCTTTTCTTCTATTTTGGAGGGTGTACAGCTAGGTAAAACAGTAAGAAATGTAAGTTATCGTATATGTTTCTTATATATTTACTAAATCATTCTAATTAAATTTTAAAATATCACAAACAAATTTGATATAACATTCGAATCCTTTTCACGGTTATTTTTTTGCGATTTTTTTTTATCATTTTTTAATATGGTTCAATGTATCTGGAAAACAACATGAATGTTTTATTGTACTGTTATATGATTAAGTATGTAGGATGCTGAAAGCTGAACGTAAGTCTTCTTCGCGAAACATTTATTTTTTTTTTTTGGGTTATATGCTGTATTTTCTGTTTTATTATTCATTCTGAATAATGCACCTATGTTTTCGGTCAGACATTTTTTTTTACAACCCCCCCTCAAACTTGTCCTGTATACGTTTTAACATTGTCTAGATTCGATTTCTGCAATGTCCGAGCCATATCTTGCCTTAGGATTGCCCGAAAAAACTCTTTCATTCACACGTAGACTCCATTTGGGATCTAGTTGGTCCTAACATCTGAACAGTCCAATCAAATAACTTCCTGGCGTTTTATGCGCCAAAAGCGGGTCCAAAATGGGGTTTTCAAAGGTTTTGTGATCATAGGGGTGTGGGGTGTCGATTTTCATGTAATTTCAAGCCGTATTTGACTATATTCATGAATAATAAACCCATGTGTAAAATTTGCAGCGTTTTTTTTTTTTTTTTTTTTTTTTTTTTTTTTTATTTATTTATTTATTTTTATTTTTTTTTTTTTTTCAGTTTTTTTTTTTTTTTCAGTTGTAATTTTTTTTTTATTTTTTATTTTTTTATTAGCAAAACTTTATGAAAATTAAAGGAACCAGATTGCACATTATTATCCTGTTTGTTAACGAGTGCATTACGAATTATACGAAATGAAATAAAATCGTCAGACGGTGAACGAAATTGAATTGTATTGTAAAACTTATCAACCCTGTTCACTTGTGATTTTTTTTTTTTTTTTTTTTTTTTTTCATTGTTTCATTTTCATGTGCCAGATTATTCGAGGTTTTATATAATAAGGGCGGGTTTTCTGGCTCTCAGTGTTCTTTTCTTGGGGGCGATGTTGCATTGGGCACAGGTAAAAATTCCTTTACGATTGCCTCTGTCCGAAACGCATTGCGCGTGGAAGCCATTTCCACATCCATTGCACGTTATCCACGTACCAGTTCCGTCTACTATCGAACAATTTTCTTCTTTGCATTTAAAATATTTGTCTTCTCCCCAGCTTTCATTTATCATGAGACGTAGGACGTCGAGCGTAGCTATCGCTGAGTTTTGGAATGTCCGTGAGACGGTTAAGTCAAAATCTGGTGGTAGAGACAGACTCTCTAGTCCACGGGCATCGAACTGAAATTCATATGGTGGTGGAACTGAGTGGCCAGGCTTGAAGAACTCCAAAATTTTGTCATGAATCTCGTGACGAGATAAGTTCATTGCAGACGTATCCAGTGATATGGGTTCTGGCGTAAGCATATATTCAGCGAACTTCATTACGTAGATTCCACAGTCGTAATTATTAGTTTGTTGGGGCAAGTCGGAGGGCGCTACAATTCTGTACGTGTCCGTATCTAACTGATTCCCGCGCAACGCGTAGTACGTTGCTAATATTTTCAGAACCTTTCGGATAGCACTCTGTCCCTTTGAGCTCCCCAAACTGTCCAAGTACACTATAGTCTTATATCTTTGTACCACGACTACAAGGACGCAGTGACCATTGCTTACAATGGGGAAGAATATGACGTCATGATCGGGAATTTCGTATCTCATTGCAGTACGAACGCTCTGCTGGAATGATCCGGAGTTAGTGAATTGGGTCACGGTGTTGTCACAAACGAATATTTTGAGATGGCTATGGCAATTATGTGTCTCAGCAACCAACATCCACAAATACGCTTCAATGACTGTGTCATGTATAAACATTTCTTGCGTAGAGTTTGATCGCTTTAGACAGTTAAGATCTGTGTCGTAAATTAGCGCTCCACCAATCCTGTACTGCGTGTACATATTATTTTTAGGAGTCGAACTGGAAAGGTTGCTAGGAAAATCTACGGGTGACTCAAAACTGACCGTCAGGTCACCATCTTCAATGGGTCTTTTAAATCGTTTTTTTACTAATTTTGACGCCGTGTTTTTGGTGGGAACCAGAAGGCTTACTTTTTCTTCCATATTCTCAGCTGATTGGGAATCAAGCGCCGCTTCTACTATCGTTACCTTTTTAGGTGCTGATTATCGACCTGATCGGAATCCCTTTTCTCTGCCGAGTAACTTGGACAATTTAGCTACTGGAGTTTTTTGCTTCTCATCACCAATAGCGAGTTTGGCAGCCTGAATGTGGTGGCATCCAGTCTTGGCCTTGCAGGAGCATCTTTCCGCCGGGTTAAGAGAAACCAAGTTCTTGATTTTGTCATTTTCGAGAGACGAAACAATGAATATTTGTTGCATTGCGTCCAAACTTACTTTCCCCATCAACACGAGGCTCTTCGCAATGCCGTAGCACGTATATGGTTTCTCGGACGTGGCTTCGTCTATTTTCTGTAATGGATAGTCGGGACCGAATACGTATGGAATCTTGTCCAGAGGTCATTTACATACACATAGATTTCTCCGGGTTCGGGTTTAATTGGAGGCACAGAAATAGCTTTGGATTCATCATAGTCTAGGAAAATATTCAAATAATCATCCAGTGAAAGCCACTTATCAGACTTGAGATAGACATTGCCACCTTTTCCTCCTACGTAACTGCTTGCCATTCTCTTCTGGCAATAAGAGAATTGCAAAAATAAAAAATAAAATAAAGGACGATGGGATACTGTTACATATTTCGGAAAAGCCAAATAAAATAATGTAATTACATTACTCCCTTAGAATACGAGAAAATAATAAATTAATCAACACAACAAGAACCAACTTCAGGATCAACGTTCAACTAAGTGACTCAGTAAAGCAAAACTGGGCGATAATAAGAATTGGATGCCCAGTAAGAATGAGTAATGACTTAATGAGAACCTTTGGTGGGGTAGTAGAGCTAACAGATAAACTCGAAGCTTGCAAGACAAATGCGGGCGACGGTGAGACGGGCCCACGGACCATTAATCGCCCCCACTAAGGCAGTAACCCCACCACTAGCTCGACCCCACCAAAGGTTCTCATAATTCATTCCCACTCGGCATCTAATTCTTATTATCGCCCGGGCCCCGCCCAGTTTTACTTGTATGAGTGAGTCTCACAAAGTTAAACGTTGATTCCTGAAGTTGGCTCTTGTTGTGTTGAGTGAATTCGTCAGATTCAGTAATTTTTTTTGATTTTAGGGGAGTAATGTAAATTCATTATTTTATTTTGCTTTTCCGGAATATGTAACAGCATCCTATCGTCCTTTATTTTTTATTTTTTCAATTCTCTTATTGACAGAAGAGAATGGCAAGCAGTTCCATAGGAGGAAAAGGTGGCAATGTCTACCTCAAATCCGAAATTGGCTTCACTACATGACTATTTTAGATATTTTGCAGAACTATGATGAATCAAAAACTACTTCTGTGCCTCCAGTTAAACCCAAACTCGGAGAAATATGTGTATATGTAAACATATTGAAAAAAGAATCTGAAGGAAATCAGGCCAACACAGATAGCGTGATTTGAGTGTGAAAAAAGCACCTCGTAATTCGCCCAAGCTATTTTGCCATTACTGTGTTACTTACAAAGGCAAGAACTTCTATAGGCATGCATATGACGCAGGGTTTCTTCGAATCAGTATTTTTCCTAAAATCCTAGCATTTTTGTAAAACGCCGCCTTATTGTAGAAAAATATGTTTCTTCTCAATCAGCCTGAATTATTTTGCCTTATTACAAATAGGCTGCAGTCCTTCAGGCTTATAATCGAAGCAGCTTGCGATTATAAAAAAACTAACTGGTCTAAGCAGTTTGTAAAGCGGATTTACTCGATTCACCGTATTATGTTATACAAAGCCTACAAACTGATAAAGAATCACTTGCGTGCCAAGACCGGTAGGACAGAAGCTACAGTGACTGAAATGACGATTTACGATCAAGTCAAGAAAGACACATAAATACGAAAAATCATCATGGAAGGCCTCTCGAAGGCGTCTTGAGGCGTAACTGTGAATGGCTTAAGCGCCCTCTAAACTTTGTACACATCGTTTCCGCAAGCTTTTATCGTTTCCGCAAATTACTCTACGGTGAGAAGTACTAGTAATTTTCGGTTACTCAAGATAACTGTTAGCAATTATTCTGCTAAACGACATCAGAAGTAACTGTGAGTGGTTTGAGCGCCCTCCAAATTTTGTACATATCGTTTCCGCAAGCTTTTATCGTTCCTGCAAATGACTCTTCAGTGAGAAGTACTAGTAATTTTCGGTTACTCAAGATAACTGTCTGCAAATATTCTTCAAATTAACGTTAGAAGTAACTGTGAGTGGTTTAAGCGTCCTCTAAATTATATACATATCGTTTCCGCAAGTTTTATCGATTCGAGTAACTGTCAGTGGTTTGAGCGCCCTCGAAATTTTGTACATATCGTTTCCGCAAGCTTTTATCGTTTCCGCAAATTACTCTGCGGTTAGAAGTACTAGTAATTTTCGGTTACTCAAGATAACTGTTAGCAAATATTCTGCTAAACGACATCAGAAGTAACTGTGAGTGGTTTGAGCGCCCTCCAAATTTTGTACATATCGTTTCCGCAAGCTTTCATCGTTTCTGCAAATTACTCTTCGATGAGAAGTACTAGTAATTTTCGGTTACTCAAGTTAACTGTCTGCAAATATTCTTCCAATTAACGTTAGAAGTAACTGTGAGTGGTTTAAGCGTCCTCTAAATTGTATACATATCGTTTCCGCAAGCTTTTATCGTTTCCGCAAATTACTCTTCGGGGGGAAGTACTAGTAATTTTCGGTTACTCGGGATAACTGTTAGCAAATATTCTGCTAAATGAGATCAGAAGTCACTGTGAGTGGTTTGAGCGTCCTCCAAAAATATTTATATCGTTTCCGCAAGCTTTCATCGTTTCCGCAAATTACTCTGCGGTTAGAAGTACTAGTAATTTTCGGTTACTCAAGTTAACTGTCTGCAAATATTCTTCCAATTAACGTTAGAAGTAACTGTGAGTGGTTTAAGCGTCCTCTAAATTTTATACATATCGTTTCCGCAAGCTTTTATCGATTCCGCAAATGACTCTTCGAGGAGAAGTACTAGTACTTTTTGGTTACCCGAGATTACTGTCAGCAAATATTCTTCCAATTAACGTTAGAAGTAACTGTGAGTGGTTTAAGAGTCCTCTAAATTTTATACATATCGTTTCCGCAAGCTTTTATCGATTCCGCAAGTGACTCTTCGAGGAGAAGTACTAGTAATTTTCGGTTACTCGAGATAACTGTTAGCTAATATTCTGCTAAACGACGTCATAAGTAACTGTCAGTGGTTTGAGCGCCCTCCAAATTTTGTACATATCGTTTCCGCAAGCTTTTATCGTTTCCGCAAATGACTCTTCGGTGAGAAGTACTAGTAATTTTCGGTTACTCATGATAACTGTCAGTAAATATTCTTCCAATTAACGTTAAAAGTAACTGTGAGTGGTTTGAGCGTCCTCCAAATTTTGTACATATCGTTTCCGCAAGCTTTTATCGTTTCCGCAAATGACTCTGCGGTAAGAAGTAATATAAATTTTCGGTTACTCAAGATAACTGTTAGCAAATATTCTGCTAAACGACATCAAAAGTAACTGTGAGTGGTTTGAGCGTCCTCCAAATTTTGTACATATCGTTTCCGCAAGCTTTTATCGTTTCCGCAAATGACTCTTCGGGGAGAAGTACTAGTAATTTTTGGTTACTCGAGATAACTGTTAGCAAATATTCTTTTAAATGACGTCAGATGTAACTGTGAGAGATTTGAGCGCCCTCCAAATTTTATACATATCGTTTCCGCAAGCTTTTTTCGTTTCTGCAAATGACTCTTCGGGGAGAAGTACTAGTACTATTCGGTAACTAGGGGTAACTGTGGACAAAGTTTCTTGGGATCATTGCAAGAAGGAACTGTGTGCATTTTCAGCGTCCTAGGATAATTATTTATGTCGTTTCCGCAAGCATTACTGATTTTCCGCAAATTAGATCCTCCCTCTGTGATGGGGGTGGCGGTAAAATGTTTTCTCACCCTCCGCTCCTCCCGCACTTATGCTATTCGCCTAATTTCTTATAGCATTATTGTAATTTGTATTTCAGTGTCTGGTGTCTGCTCAAAAATCTGGGTGAATTGATGTTAACGATTTGATTACAACAATAACTTTGGGAATACGGCCCATAGAATAAAAAATCAGGCATTTTTGCTCAATATCTGATTATCTTGATCCAAAAGAAGGTTGGTTACCGCTTATGACAGGTGTTTTTCACCTTTTTAAAAAGTATAAATTACTAAAAATTGTTACGAAACTTACTGTCTTCTCAGTTATTTGAACTGTTTTGTAATATACTGATCAAAATCGTAAACAGTAAAGTCCCAGTTTTCTCAGTGTATGTAATATACATGAGTACCGATATTTTTCAGGACAAGAGCACATGTAAATAGTAAATCTGACAATAAGACCAATGCGTAAGTGTTGTATTTGTGGAAACATTCCCGATTCTTCGTTATATCTGTTTGAGAAAAAGAAAAGAGGGGAAAAAGAAGACGGAAGTAAAGCACAGCAATGCTTTCTATTTGACAGCTTGCAAACAGAAAGCAGCTCACTATGAAAACCAAGTACAAGCAGTACCAACCAGGACAACTGAACAGTTTCTGGGGAGTTGGTCGTCGTATCCAAGCACTCCTATAATCACTCCGTTACCGTATCTGAAGTTGAAAAGAAATAAAATGCTAGTAGACAAAAGAGAAAATTATCTTATTGTAAAATCTTACTGTAACAACCGTCTCAATACCTAGTCAAAATAAATCAATGGTTTGATCTCGTGATGCGGATGCGCTAAAAAATATCTTCCTCGCCCAAAACTGCTTACGCTGGAAGGAATATTCTGCTCGAAGACCTTCTCCCGCCAGTAAAAAAATGAGTGGTGGTGACTAGGAGAGAACGTTTTTTTCAAGCTACACTAATGCTCATGTTCCCAAAGCCTCAAACTTCTGATACATCGCGTTTGCCTTTATTATCGCCTTCGCCTACCGCGGTGTGAAAACTTGTCACTTTTCAGTTTTATATTTATAGTTTTGTGTCTGTGATGTGTCACTGTGTGATTATTGTTTCCAGGGGCGTAGCCAGCCCTTTACCCAGGGGTGGGCAGAATATGTCGGATGTTCTAGTGACCCCTACAAAAAAACTGGTAGTTCATTAAGTCTGAAGTAGGCGCAAATAAATCGTCAAATTCTTCCCCGAAAACTGAGTTTTCACATTAAGGGTTGTAATCCATCAAAACCTAACACAATCGTTGGGAAACTATCGGTTTCAGTATTTTATTCCTGATTTCCTAACCAAAAACTGACACTGTTTTCCCCAAAAATCGATACTTTTAGAAAAGGGGCTTGGCACTATAATATACTGGATGTCCGACTTCTCATCAACGTTTTGTCTGAGAGACATAAAACTAACATTTCTTAACAAATATCGATTTTAAATGAGAACTGACGTTTTCTAAAGCTAAAACTGAATATTTGACTATACATATAACTGAATATTTTACTTCAAAACGAACGATTTCACGCCAAAGGCGAAGTGTTTGCGCCTAAACTAAAGATCTCACAGCGCAACTGGCAATATTGAGCAAGTAGCCATTTTTTGAAAAGCACAAATCGTCATTTGCACCATCTGCAGCCTCTATGAAGGGCGCAAATGATCAGTTTGGCAATTTATAAAGCGTTAATTAATAATTGTATGCCATGTTCGCCGCCAATTTAGAGCCTAAACAGTCAGTTTTACCTTTTCATAGAGTGCGAATAGTCAGTTTGCCATTTCTAGTGCGCAAATTATCATTATAGTCATTTATATGGAGAAATAGCCAGTGTGAAATTTTCATGATATGAATAGTCAGATTTGCCATTTAAGGGTCCTATTGGTCAGTTTTGCCGTTTGTTGCATCCAAACATGTGCACTCAGTTGAAGAGCACTGAAACCAGCGTTCAGGTTCGGTTGCTTGTGATAAGCCTGTCAACTGTCAAAACACGCTAGCGGTATTGACGTCACAAGGTCACTTCTGTCAAAACCCCATCCGTCGCGAAACTCATTAAAAATTTCCCGCGCGATTTTTTTACTTTTTCCTCAATAACTTCTATCAAATAACGCCATGAGCGTAAAAAAAAAAAAAAAAAAATAGGCAAGTTCTTCATTGCAATTTTTAGGGCACATAGAGTCAGTTTTCCCCGTTATAGGCGCGAATAGTACGTCCCAAGCAAAGGCGAGAACGGTCAGCTTGGCCATTTACGCCGATCGAATGACCGATTTTGTCACTTTCAGGGCCGGAGTCACCTGTTCAGGCATTTTAGAGCGCGATTCGTCAGTTTAACCATTTTTAGAGCTCGTAAAGTCAGTTTAGCAATGTTTAGGGTTCAAAACTTGAAATAGTCCATGAAGCCAAGGCAAATCCTGAATCCGCGTTGGTCTGCGAAAGTGGTATTTTATGACTCAAAAACGGCGAAATTGATATATGAATATTATGTCACTCAATTTCGTGAAATTTATTTTTTAATAGCGAAATTATCTTTTTAGTGAGCACCGACGAAACACAATGTGGTTATCCTGAAGGGGTGGGCAACTGCCCCACTAAATCTGCGTTTTCGAGTCTAGGGGAGGGCAGCTGCCTACCCCTGCCCCCCTCTGGCTACGCTCATGATTGTTTCCTTGTTGTTATAGGTCCGTTTCATGGTTTCTTGAGCGCTACACTTTTGAAGGAAGTCATCTGGTTTCATTCAATGTTTCAAAACAAGTCAATGAGATCACATGATTTTCTACACAATAGTCGGTTCGGTGAAAGAATGTACATGAAATTACCCTCTCTCTTTTCCCTAAACCCACATGACTTACCGCTACCACAATCATCACCTGAGAGGAGCCTCTCCTATTTTATCGGTAATACTCTATGTTATTGGTTGCAGTTGTTTGATAATAAGAGGAGAAGTAGAGAACCATGTTAAGAGAATAGAGGGAAAAAGCGGGCTTATGGCCTCCCACCACTCATGCACATTCTTTCGCCGATCCGACTGTAGTGCAACACTAGAAAAACAATGGAAGCTACTATACCCGTGCAACAAGAAGCTGCCTACCAAGTAGGTATCAGCCGAACTACCACCGGTTTTGGGCGGACAAGCCCGCGTTTTGGTGCGCTCAGATTGAATCACGTCACCAATTAATAGAGGAACTGAACGGTTAAATAATAAAATCGGATTTATTCACAATGAAATAAAAACGCGGAACGCGAGAAAACAGGGAAACCCTAAAGTCGAAATCAAAAGGTAACTTCCATCAATTTGCTAGTGCGGCACTGGTGTAGAGAGACATGTGATTTCGTTGAAATATTTTGAAAAATGTAATGAAACGAGTTGACTTTCTTCAAAAGTGTAGCACTCCTGAAGCAATAGGTCCGCGTTCCATTGTTTGGCGAGTGCTACACTTTTGAAGAGTATCATCTGGTTTCATTTAATTTTTCAAAATAAGCCAGTGAGATCACATTACTTTCTACACTAGTGCAGCACTAGCAAAACAATGGAACGGATCTAAAGTTATTTCCTTTTTTTATACACACTGTACACAGATTTTTAGATCCCACTGATCTCTTGAGAAAAAAGTCACTGTCTTGCCTAATTTCATAATACGCTTTTTGAAAGGAAACATTTCAATCTCAATCTTCGGGACTCGATGGTAAGCTGAAATTTCCTGAAATAGACGTGGCAACACCGCATAATGTGACAAGTAACCTTGACCGCAAGTGCAGAGTCTCTCTTTCCAACACCCACCCATGGTTGGTGGCGCGCGGGGTGTTCTGTTGTATTCACGATTTTTGTTTCGGGCGCTGATTGTTATCCGATCGTGAATCTAAAAATGTTTTGGAGTCAGTAACTTATCCTTCAACTGGGCTGTACATGATTTTTCCAAATTTATTAAAAATCGAGATTGTGTGTGTCTGAGTTTTGGATTAAGAGGTGAAATCTAAAAATAACGGCGCGAATAGACGAGTTCCATACATGCGCCATGGAGCTAAGATAACCGCTGAGGTACCTACCGTGAAGCAGGTTATTAACCCAGCTCCGCTCACTGTCAATATTATTCTCAAAACTTTGTGTTTTTCTGTCTTTGATTCTTTAGTTTTTTACTGTTGTTTTTGAAAGTGGCCTTTCCGGCGGACCCAAGCACCGCGCCCAAATCGGACGCCCGGGGATTTGTAGCTCGTTCACCTCTCAACTACCCCAAACACGCAGCAGAAATAAAAATTCTTCAAGCCGACCTGTCTTCTACATCTTTTTATTGCCTGGACTAGTAACTTCTTAGGGTATCTTTAGGGCCTGTGTATTCGGTATTAGTCAGGATAATAAGGACAATTGCCGTCATACTCAGTTGTTAAGGGATGGGAGTTCCCAGCCAGAATTAAGAATTATCCCTCAACCCGGTCGTTTGAAACAAATTACACTACTCGTTATGGTTCCCAGCGTTATTTTATTTTAATCGATCAGGATCATGCCCGCTCATTTTTTTGAAAACGATATTGGACATAATAATCTGAGAGAATGCGCTCGAATTCAGTAATTACAGATTGGGCCAACCCAAAGTAAACGATCTTACGCAGCCTGTCATCAAGGACCTTACCTAAAATCTTAAACGGATGGAATAATTTACGCAGTCTCTTCGTCAACAAGGAAATGTGAGATTTGAATTTCATATTGTGATCAAAATGTACTCCTAAGTATTTGCACGAATGAAGAAAAGGCAGAGAACAGCCATCGCCATGAATAAAAATCGGAGTGGTCAGGGCTGGAGCCTCAGGAGTTAACGAAAACCTAATGACCGACGTTTTCAAGACATTCAGACACAACAAACTTTTACTGAACCACTGCTTCATCAATAGGAGATCAGCATTAATTCGAGGGACCAACTCACTGTAATCAGTGCCCGAGACTCATCAGCGAGTCCGAATACTCTGCC